>JADRCD010236884.1:5252-28523 GCA_019843815.1 Montemys delectorum
TTTTGTTGAGGTGGGGGGTCTGGGGGGGGCTGTCTGTGATGGTGGGGGGGGGGGGGGGGGGGGGGTCGGGGTGGGGTGGTGTTAAGATAATGATGGACAAAGACTCACAACCAAAGAGACAGAGGAGAATACTGTGGTGATCTAGTTATGAACTATGGAACTATGTGGTGGGACTAGGGATGGAAAGGAAAGGCAAAGCTAGCCCAGACGGGGAGCTTTGTGGGATGCATCTACATGGTAGCCTACACATCATTCTCCTGCTTGCCTTGAGCCCATGGTGCATCTCTCATCTCTCCCTTCGTTAGAGTGAATTCCCTACATCCTCTTGGTGGCTTTCTCGATCCCTCTTGCCCTGAGCCCAAGCTTGCTTCCCCATACACAGCAAGCCATTGACAGACTCAAAATGTCTAGCTAGAAAGTCTGGGAAACAAGGCCGGGGCCCTACTGTGAAATGGACACCCAGGAGAGCAAGGCATCTGGCAGACTGCGAAGGGGAACAGAGCCCTCTGACGTGGAGGGGCCTGCAGGATACAAGAGGGGAGATGTGCTGTCAGCGGTTGAAACTGCTGTCTGGGACACAGGAAAGGGTCATGGCCAAAGAGGTCATCTGCAAGGAGATGTTAATGAAACCATGAGAATGGACAAGCTCAGAGAGAGGCAGCAAGAAGGGGCAAGACCTGAAAGAAGCCCATTGTTGAAGATGACAAAGGAGGAGCGGACAGGGGACTGGGAAGGCTAGGCCCAGGAGGGAAGGAGAGAAGAAAGCAAGGGCAGGCTAGAGGGCAGCCCCTTCTGTGGAGCTGACAGACATTCTTATCAGCTGGTACAGGAGCTTTCACAGCCAGAGGCCCAACCCCCACCCCATCACAAGAGCTCTCAGCAGAAAAGTAACCCTTAGGGAATGACAGAAAGTCAAGATGAGCCTGAACTTGGATAGGGTGGGATAATTTTTAGGAGACAAGAGAAGCCCTCCTTGCCTAAGGATGCCTCCGCCCCTCTTGGTCTCTGTTCCAGTTAAAACAGGTTGTATTGCCCAAGAATACACTGTAATAGGTGAGTTACATTGGGGGGGGGGGGGGGGGTTAAACACAGGCTCTGAAGCAAGTTTTGGAGCAGAGTCCAAAGATAAGGATCAGGTCATTAGGCTCACAGAGGCTCGATGACAAGAGGTTAGGATGCAACAAAGATCGAACATCTGGTGACTTTGCCAAAGCAGGATCTGCCAAGGGTTGTCAGCCAACTCCTGGTATTTAGTCACTCAGCATTCAACATGCCAACAAGCAAGCATGTGGTCAGAACTCACTATGGCCAGATCCATAACCAACTCCTGGTCTTTATTCACTGGCAATAAGATCCAAGCAACCAACCAAACAAACACATGGTCAGAACTCACTGCGGCCAGATATTTGCCTACATATGTCTAAGCTTTCTAGTCTGTGCACTGAAAGGAAAGGCAGACTCCAGGCCTGTCGAAGTACTCATGGGAGTCATGGGAGGAACAGCAAACTAAGCCCTGGCCCTATAGATGAGGGGTGGCACCTGTATGGATCTGAAAGTTGCAGGACCCCCATCGGTACATGAAGAGCCTAGTGGAAAAACCATTCGAGTCACTTCTTGGAGTTACAGAGATCTTTGGTGGAGATACAACCAGGGCCTCCAGTCTGAGGCCAATAGTAGGAGAGAAGTCAGGGATGGAAGCATAGGAGTCAGATGACTGAGGAGGGCCGACTGATCCCCAGCTGAAGAAGGCCTTGAATGGTATGTGAAGGAACAAAGCTTTGGATAGGTTAGAAGCTAAACACCAGAAAAAGCCAAAGCTCGCTGTGGAAGGGAGGAAATGGGGTAGGCACAGAGGGAGGGAGAGGGACGGGAGGGGGAGGAAGAGAAAGAGAAGAAGGCGGAGAAGGAGAAAGGGAAGAGGAAGGGGAAGGAGGAAGAGGAAGCAGCAGCAGCAGCAGCAGCAGCAGCAGCAGCAATCCTGTGCCCCGTAGAAGCTGGATAGCACAAAAATTAAAACAGGAAACATTCAGGTCCCTGTTCCAACTCAACACGGGCCTCCAGGCATTCTTTAACCTGTGTTAACCTCTGCCTCACCTCTGTGATGAGGGTAATTGTTTCAAAATTTGATTAGAGAACAAGGTGGGACCATGCACAGCAACAGCTTGAGTTACTGATCCTGTAGGAACATTAGAGACAGAAAGTTCCCTAGGAACCATCTGCATTAGTCATGACTTGAAGAATCTGAGGTATCTATGTATGACGTCTTATTAAGAATCTGCCAGATAAGCATATTCTCTCTGCTTTGGGTACATTAGTGGCTGGGCTGGTTCAGCCACAGCTGCATGAAGCAAGCTGAGTCAGGTGGGGCTGTGAACTCAAGGACCAAGCTAACAAGTGAGTGGGGACCCTCGGACAGGGGGCACTAGGAGAACATGGCCCAGAGTTCCAATGCCTAGAAGGGGCAGTGCATGTAGAAAGCAAAGTGGGAAAAGTGGGGAATGGGTGAATAGGATTGGATGTAGCTCAGTTGACAGAATACTTGCCTAACATTCATGAATCCTGGGGTTTGATCCCCAGTACTACTTTAACCTGGACTACAACCCTGCACTTGGGAGAGATTAACTTTGCTGCCAACCTGAGTTCTATCTCCAGGATCCACGTGGTAGAAGGATGCAACCAACTACAGAATGTTGTCCTCTACCCTCCGCAGGAGTACGTGTGAATGTACACTACTCAAAGGCACATCAAAGGCACACTCAGGAACACACACACACACACACACACACTTTTATGTTTAAAAATGAACAAACAAAACAACAACAACAAAACTTAGGGCCGGAGAGATGGCTCAGTGGTTTAGAGCGAGTGCTAGCTACTCTTTCAGGGAACCAGGGTTCACTTCCCAGTACCTACAAAGCAGCTCACAACTGTCTGTGACACTTGTTCCAGGAGATCTGGCACCCTCATACAAACATACAAGCAGGTAAAACACTAATGTATATAAAATAAAAATAAGTAAATTGTTTTTGTTTTTTAAACCCCACTTAGGACCTTCTGTGGCTGAGTTTTAAAGAGCGGTCTTAAGATGTAAAGGAGCTATAAGAACCCAGGCTGGTGATGGCAAAAGTCAATCATTTGCAAAACATCACTCCATTATTACTATAAGCTATATTTTTCCCTTTTTTTGGGGGGGGGGGTTAAGACAGGGTTTTTCTGTATAGTCCTGGCTGCCCTGGAACTCCCTCTGAAGACCAGGCTGGCCTCGAACTCAGAAATCCGCCTGCCTCTGCCTCCCAAGTGCTGGGGTTAAAGGTGTGTGCCACCACTGCCTGGCTCAAAATTTCTGAAACATTTTTTTAAAAGATTTATTTATTTATTTATTTATTTATTTAATGTATATGAGTACACACCAGAATAGGGCATCAGACCCCATTACAGATGGTTGTGAGCCACCACGTCATTGCTGGGAATTGAACTCAGGACCTCTGGAAGAGTAGTCAGTGCTCTTAACTGCTGAGCCATCTCTCTCCAACCCTTATTTTTCCTTCATTTTCTCTTCCACTCTCAGAAGGTAAACTTACATTAAAAAAAAAAAAAAAAAATCCAGAAGTGAACAATGCAGAGCAGGTACTCCTTAAAGAATGCTAATTTTATGATATCTACTCATTGTACAGCAGCATCCCCATTCTCACAGTGCCTATTTAACACGAGAATTGAAGTGAATGACAGGTGTGCTGGTTTGTACTCAGTATTCTGGGGGGGATGCTGTATCTTTCATGTCTGAGTTGTGGTTGGCGTTTGAACCTTTTATAAAGTCTCTTGATAATGCTCATTGCTAACATAACTCTAGGCCCTGAGAGGAATCCTCATAGATCACTGTTCCCAGGGTATGGTCTCTAGCATGGAACGTGAGGATTTTACTGCATTAGTTAAAGGCTTTTTGACTTGGGCCAAATTTGTGTCAAAGAAACAAAGAGAACCCCACTTCCTTTTGTACCAGTCAGCACCTCAGTCTTGAGTGTGCCAGGAAGAGTCCAATCTCATAAGGATAGATAGCTGTGATTTGACAACAGGCAAGTGACAGCTGTGTCCCCACCTCCTGCTGTCATCTGAAGGACGTGTTCAGATAGAGTTAGGATGGGTTTAGGAGTCAGTCTCAGGTCACTTTACCCAAAAACATTTGAAAGTCTACACCCTGATCTCTTGGTGTATCTTTGTGATAGATTATTGACAGCACATTGTGTCTGGAGACATTCGTGCCATTCAATCCCCATTGAGCTTCAGTTTTTTCCCCTTTGGTCTTTAGGTTGTCTTATCTTGTTATGTAATGTCTTTTTTTGGAATGGGATTGTGTGTTTGCTGTTACTACGTAGGCTGCATTTTTGTTGTTATGGTCTTGTAGGTCCATTTGGAACTGTTATTCTCTAACAGGGTTGCCCTTGTCCAGTATTTATTTATCTGCAGTTTACTTTTCAAGTTGATGAAAAAAGCATCGTTTGGATTTAAAAAAAAAAAAAAATCCAGAGGTGAACAAGTTTGAAATTCTATTGAGGAAAGTTATCCACTCTACCCTACTCAGTGTAAATATGGAAAAGTCACAACTGAAGGGTCACATCCAGGTGAAAGCAGCCACCGAGGCACAGTTAACACGAGTCTCTACTTAACACTGTTTCTAAAACTTTCTAGGAGAAAAGAGATTTTCATACAAAAGGAAGAAAATATCCCTAGCACTCTTGATATCCTTGAACAGAATCTCTTGTCCTCTTAGGATCAGTATTTATTGCTTGTTTTCGGCTTCAAGTATCACAGAGACTACTCCTGGAATACATGTATCATAAGACTCTACTGCTTAGGTTTACACACACACACACACACACACACACACACACACTCTTCTACCACACCTCCTTCACACATATAATTCCCAGTGAAATCAGAAAGGACATGAGTGTGGAGGTAAGCACACATATGTTTCCAATATGCCATTTATCCATGTTACATTTGGAGAAGGTTTAGCAACAACCACAAGACTGAAACCTTGAATTTAAGAACATGTCTGGGAATGCTGTGAGTCAGGATTCCTTAAGCCACACATCACAGCTTCCATAAACTGACCTTCAGAGCAGATCTAGAAGGTTTGAAGGTCAAAGAGAGGGGTCAGAGATGCTAATCTGAGCATTTCTCACTCTTACACAAAGGAAATGTTAAAATGTGGGATGGGGGAGGGGAGAACCTCGACTGAGCCTGAGTGCTCCCGAGCTCGCTCATGCTCTCTCTCTCTCTTTCTCTCTCTCACCACTGCAGTTCTTAAAGAAAATACCTAAACATAGGAGAGAGAAGATGAAGACATTCTAAGAAGGAAGTTCACAGCTCTAAAAGGCCTACATCAAAAAGAGAGAGACAGAGAGAAAGAGATCTCAAACAACCTAATGATGCGCATTAAGATATCAGACAAATAAGAACTAACCACCCCCAAAAGCAGTAGATGGGAGAAACAACTAAGACCAGAGCAGAAACAAATGAAATGGAAACAAACAAACAAATAAGCAAAATACAAAGAAAATTACATAGGCCTCAATAGTATGAAAACCAGGCTACAATGGGTAAAAATTTTCTCAGTTTATGTTTGCTTGGTGGTTCCTTCAAGATGGCAGTGGATAGATGCTTCTCTTTTTCATTTTAGATAGTTCAAAATTTCTGAAGAAATTGCATATATACATTTATTTTTTTTGTATGGACTAGAATACCCATCCTATACACGAATAAGGATGTCACAGTAAGGGGAGCTCGTCTCGTAGTAAGTCAGTATATAACAAGACCAATTACTACCAAATAAGTAAAGAGTGTTTCTGAAGAAAATCTGAGTTGTGGGCCTTAATTGATGGGGGATGAGTATCAGAGCCAAGGCTGAGAAAGAGGACAGGAACCCTGGGTGGGCTTTACCAATGTGAGTGGAGCCAGCCCTCATGCAGAGTTAGTAGGGATCCATCACTCCATTCAGATTAACTTTTTTTTTTCAGTGTATTTCAAGTATATTTTATGTTCCTAAACCTTCCAGGAGGTTGTACAGAACATGGTGTGTTGTTTTGCAATCTGGATGCTGGAGAGAAGCAGAGTCAATCTGGAAATAAAAGATATTTAATTGAATTGGCTTTTGTTTTGACAGATGTTTTATACAGTACTTTGTCTGTTAAGAACAAGATGTTCCAATAAATACTGGATAAGTGGGAGAGAAAATTTACTATGGGGCCGTAAATCAATTGGCAAGAGGTCGTAAACTGCAAGATTGGTGCTCAAAGCATTTATTAGATTATCAGACTCTAAGATTGATCTGTAGTTTTATCTACCTTCCCTCATCCGTCATTTTTATAGGATGTGAAAAAGAGTTATAAAGGATAAATTGCTTTAAAAATTAAAATATGGGTTTTAGACAAAGCAGTCTAGCAGGATATGGAGCAGAGACTTTTGAAAGTGACGAACCCAGAGAGATATCCAAAATAGAAATATATTTGATATTTTGTAGGAGGTAATTGCCAGTTTAATAGGAAATTAAACACTAAAATGGAGGAATGACAGAAGTCTTAAAATCCAGAAGGTCCTAGAGGTTATTGCATCAGAGCCTATCATCTTACAGACATAGGGACCAGACTGAAGGCTTAAGGGCTTCCATGAGACAGCCAGTCAATGGTATCAATGATCGTCTTTGTACTAAAGATAACACAAAAGGTTAGTGGGGTTTTTTTTTTTTCTTTTAGGAGAGAAAGCAATTTTAACATAAAGCAAGGAAAGGAATGAAAAGAAAGGAAGAAAGAAAGAAAGAAAGAAAGAAAGAAAGAAAGAAAGAAAGAAAGAAAGAAAGAAGAAAGAGAAGAAAGAGAGAAAGAGAGGAAGGAAGGAAGGAAAGAAGGAAAGAAAAGAAAGACAGACAACTTGATATGTATACACACAGATATATATGTAAAGTTTAAGTTAAGACACATGCCATGGGTTAGGGAGATTGCTGCAAAAGCGTGGGGACTTGAGTTCAATCCCCAGCATCTACATTAAAAGGCCAGTACCAGGGTGTACAACTGTAACCCTGGCAGTAGAGAGGTAGAAACAGGAGTCTCTCTGAGCTTTTCTGTCCAGCCAGTCTAGTCAAATCTGTGAGCCATGGGCTCAATGAAAAGCCTTATCTCAAAAAAAAATAAGACAGAGAACAATTGAAGAAAACAATCAGTGTCGACCTCTGTCCCCCCTGCCCCGCAAACATACACAAAGGGTGCACACTATTAAACTCCTTCAGGACAGAAATCATTTCTCCCATTGGGTGCACTGTTTTAAGGGTCGATGACTGTCTATACACTTTGGGATGTTTTAGAGACCCTTCTGTGCACCTCATCTATGCTTCCCATGTGCCTCTGTGTTGGCAACGCCCTAGTGGCCCTAGAGACCAAGAAAAGAAAGTTCTGCACCACGTACTGGATGAGGCAAGTGTACGAAACCAGCTACTTGAGGCTTGCGATGCACACCCTCCTGCTTGAGTGGTCTAAAGCTTGTGTTCTTCTGAGCCAAACGTAAGTGCTAACTAACCCTCTCAACCAAAGGCAGGGCCAAGGGAGGAGGATGCCAGCCAGACTTTAGGGCATCCCATTTAAGGAGTCGCAAACTCTCAGAGATCCCAGACTGGATGGATGAGGATGTTTGCTGAAGGAAAGGCTAGCAGGTGGGACCAGCCTCTCCACAACCAATTGCTTCTGCAATGTCAAAAAGAGTCTGGGGCACAGAGGACCTGAAGACTCGCTGCATCCTGATCCAAGTTGCACTGATCCCAAGTATTCTGGAAGCAGAAGCACTGGAGGATACAGGGTGCCCAGATAAAAAGCATGCACTTAGTAGAGGTGGAATATTAAAGAACTTCAAATAACCTTCTAGTAGAGATATGTCATAAATGCTAATGGAACATACTAAATCTGTTTTTATATGAAACTCAAATTTGACTCATTGTCTATATTTCTATAGCAATATTGTCTAAAATATTGCTATATTTTATCTGAAGAGATCTAAGAAAAGCCAACAGAGGCAGAAGAGATACAGAATTATAAAGGAAAGTGTTCCAGGGGTCACAGAGAGATCTAGATTACAATACTACAGAATAAAAAGGAAGTGATAGAGCATTCTGGGAAAGTCCAAACTCGGACTCTCAATCCAAAGTGCCTGTCAGAACCTTAGGAGTGGCCCCATCTCCCAACAAATTAGCACACACACATAATACACTGTTAAAAATTATATTTTTGTAATTAATCAATACATATTAACTCAGTGTTATTTTTACATAGGCACTCTGTGAAGAGAGCTAGGTGACTCTCCAAAGACATTTCATGGGCTCCCATTGTTTCAGACTCTTTCGGTATCTGAGAAATCCAAGGTAATTCTTCAGCCTGCATTTCACAAAGTTCACCAGATTAATGATGAGTCTAAGTATCAGTCACAGCTAGGGGGACCACTGCTTGGGGGATTCTGAAGTCCAGCCTTCTAAGGCAAAGTATCATGCAAACAGGTTTACATCACTACTCCAGTAAGATTCAGAAATGGAAGCAGAGGAATGCTCTGCAAGTCAGCCCGAGAGGAAAGCTAACCCCAAAAGACTCACTGCCATACAAGGAGAGGAGAGACCCCTCCTTCAGACTCTTTCTCTCAATCCCTGCAACAGATAGGGCAGAACCAGTGAGAGGGAAAACAAGGGTGTGCTGGTCTCCAGAACTTTCAGTGAACTCTCAAGGACTCTCTACTTGGTACACGGTGGAGGAGAGGGCAAGGCAATTTATCAAAATAGAAAGATGCAGTGAAAGACTGCTGGCTAAATGGGGAATACACTATGATGCAGCTGACTCTCTGAAGAGCCTGAAAGATGGGCAGAGGCTGTCTTTGGGGAAATCAGTCTCTAAGCAAAGGTCTATATGATTTCCTCAGCTTAAAGAAAAAAAAAATCAGTTATTCTAATACATATGTGCATTCATGTGTTCCCATGTGTGTGCATATAGAGGTATGTATGTATGTGAAAATGCATGTAGAAGCCAGAAGCTGATGACAGGGGTCTTCCTCAATTACTCTTCACTGTATATTTTAAGACAGGGTTTTCATTGAACCTTGCTTGCTAATTTGGCTAGACTAGTTGGTCAGCCAGTCCCAAAGAATCTTTTGTCTCGTGCTGGCATTACATATGTGTACCTCATATTTTTTAAGTTTTTTGTTATATGTATGGGAATATGTGTATGGGTGTATGTGTGGGGGGGTGTATGTGTGTGGGTGTATGTGTACAGGTGTATGTGTACGGGTGTATGTGTATGGGTGTGTGTGGAGGGGGTGTATGTGTATGGGTGTATATGTATGGGTGTCTTGCTTTCAGGTATCCATGAGGCCAAAAGAAGGTATCATTTATATCCCCCCAGAACTGTGGTTACAGATGGCTGTGAGCTACTATGTGGGTGCTGGGATCTGAGTGCAGGTCCTTTGCAAGAGCAGCCCTCTCTCCAACCCCTCGGCTTTAAAAGAAAAAAAATGTGTTCTGGAGGATCCCTTATCTAAAATGTGTGAATTGAAAGTGTTTCGAATTCAGAACTTGTGGAGATTTTTGAATAATTTACATGTCACTAGTGACAGCTAATGTGGATGGACTTCAAGTGTAAATATTGAATCACTCATGCTTCATATATACCTTACACCATCGGTGAAGCTATTTTATATATTTAATAGTCTTGTGTTGTCACTTGGTACTTAAGACTTCACATGTGAGTGTCTGAAATGCTTAGCCTGAGCTGGGGACATGGCTCAGCCAGTAAAGTGATGCTGCACAAGAATGTGGACCTCAGGAGCCGGAGAGATGGCTCAGTGGTTAAGAGCACTGATTGCTCTTCCAGAGGTCCTGAGTTCAATTCCCAGCAACCACATGGTGACTCACAACCATTTGGAATGGGATCCAATGCCCTCTTCTGGTGTATCTGAAGACAGCAACAGTGTACTCACCTACATAAAATAAATAAATAAATCTTTAAAAGAATGTAGACTTCAGCTGATCCCTAGAAACTGTGACTTAAAAAGAAGAGGAGGAGGAGGAAGAGGAGGAGCTCACTGGGTATGGTGGTGAACACTTTTAATCGCAGCACTCAAGAGGAAAAGGCAAGTAGATAGACCAGCCTGGTGTGCATAGGGAGTCGAGGCCAGGCACAGCTACATACCCTGTCCTCAAAAAAAAAAAAAAAAGAAAAAAGAAATAGAAAATCTGGCCACAGTAGTGTGTGTCTGCAATCTCAGAGCTGAGGAGAAAGAGACAGGGAGAGATCCCTAGGGCTTGCTGGTCAGCCAGCTAGCCTACTTGGTGAGCTCCGTCTATTGAGAGATTGTCTCGATAAGCAAGGTGGACAGCCATCCTGAGAAAGAACACACAAGACTAACCTTTGACCTGAGCACATGTGTATGCACAAATGTACACACACACACACAAACATGAGCACAGGTAAGCATAGAACACATACATACATACATACATACATACATACATACATACCTACATATAAATGAATGTTCAACCCATGGCATCCTGGTTTAAAATTTGAACAAAAGGGAGCCATTTGCAGCTTGCTTAACTCTGGCTTCCTCCTCCCAGAGTTCTCAGAGGCAGAACTAGGTCTCCTATGTTCACAGCATCATCCAAGCACATCTGGGTTAGATCCCGGGTGAGGTACACCTGCCCATGAGTGTGCAGTTTGCTCAGGGCCTGGGGAAAGGAGCCAGAACACATGTAAGTAGTTTACCTAGTAACTTCATCAAGCTCCAGGTAACAAGGTCCCAATAGTCTGGCTTAGGAGCAAGATGTTCCGTTCACATCATAATCTCAAGGCCAGAGTGGGTCGTAAATATTGCTAATGTTTAATCAATGAATCCTTGGGCTCTCTGGGAGTACTATACACCATTCATCACATTTTCCTATTGTTTTCCATCGTAAGTGAAAAGCCGGCATTCACATTTTAAACTTATTTATGATGCATGCATATGTATGTTTCTGGGAGCGGTGGTGCATGCTCACATGTGCACACACACACATATGGAGACCAGAGGACAAACGCAGGTGTCCTTCTCCTCATGAACTCCATCACCATTTTTTTTTCAGACTGGGCTGGAGCTCACTGACTACACTAAGCTGGTTGGCCAGCAAACCCCACGATCTGCCTCTCTCTGGTTAAAGGGGAGAGCTACGTGCCCAGTCCCTTTGGTTTGGTTTTGTAAATGTAGGTTCCGAAGGTCCACACTCTGGGCCTCCTGGTTGTAAGGCAAGCACTGTTGAACCCTCTCCCCAAGCCCAAATTTTGAAATGAATAACAGCAATCAACAGGATCAGTCAAATGGCCCTGGCCACTTCTACACGGCTCTCTTCCTTTCCGTGCCGTTTGTCATGGAGTCTGCTGCTTTTCTAACTGAGACTGATAATACTCCAACCAATTAGAGCCTGGTGAGAGGGCTAAGGAGAAGGCTTGTCCCCCCTTTAGGGACATCTATGGGTTCCTGGCTGGGAGTGTCCATGCCTGACAAGTTCACAGAATGCTCAGAGCCTACTCCCAAAAAATAAAATAATTTTTTTTTTTTTAAAAAAAAAATCAAGTTCAGCCAGGTTCTGATTTAACAGCATCTGGCAGGCTAACTATATTATTTTTGAACACACAGACATAAATTTGATATGAATAATAAAACAAGTATACCATGGACAAAGGAAATATAGAATTCACCTAATCTTCAAAAGAAATTCTATACTTGAATAATTAACTACACTCTATTTATAAAACTAGAGTAATTGAAAACAGGATTTTTCAGTTGATTCATATAGCCTCTGAAATATTTATTATTGCAAGTCGAAAGATCTGTCTGGAGTTTGTCATCGAAAATGTCTAAACTCAATGTCCAGATGTTTATTTAAGTTGCTCCCACCAAGTTCCAATGTCAATACCAGGGGTTATCAGAGAGCATCGCTGTGTATCTTCCCTGACTAATATTCTCATTTCTCCTGCATCTTTGAAGTTTTCTTTCATTAAAATTCCTGGCCTAGATCCACACCAAAAACAAAACAAAAAAAAACTGCTGAGCGTGCATAAAAATGAGCTTGCTGATTTGACATCCAAGGATGTCCCACTTCTCCACAAAGATAATATATATCCGTGGTTATCACTCAGCCATCACCATCAGCAATGTAGGGTCAGCTTCAGAATGAAAATGAGCTCAGAACCAAGATTTTAGAATGCCTAGGTTTCTAAGAGCATGCGTAATCTTTTCCCCCAGTGTCATGTGATGGGATTCTTCGCTCTTAGCCTACATGGAAATGTTTCTCTCACTCTCACACACCACGTCTCCTTTCGAAAACCTGAAAGAAGACGATTTTAAAATAAAGAAGACCAGGCTCTCTGTCCTAACTCATTTGCCATAGGCACAACATGACGGCTGGGAGCATGCTTTAAAGATGTACTGTGGGTGATCCTTCCCTGGGATCATTCCCAGGATGAGACTGCAAAAGATAAAGTAGGAGCTGAGGAGATGAGAATGTGTGCTCCCGGTTTCCCCTTCCCAAACTTAGCGGAGTTTTATCCACGTTGTTGAGGCACCTACAACCCAAAGAAAGAAAGTGAAGAAGTAAGTAACCAAAGGGAGGAAATGAGGTTTCCACGAACCCAGAAGAGCCCGGAGCCTCTTCTGCTAAATGGATGAGGTGAGAGGCTTGGAGCCCCGCTTATCCCCAATCCCTCATCTCTGGTGAAGAGAGTGAAAGTTGGTGTTTAAAGTACTCACAGTCTTAATTAATACTGGAAGAGGACCACTCCTGTAGGATAGGATTAAATTGTCACAAACTCAATGCAGTACAGTCTGAGAAGTAACATCTGAGCACAAAATAGTCGCTCAGTAAACATTTATCTGCTTCCCTCTGAACCCATACCCTGACGTCTCTCTATTAATAGCTGTCACATAAAATTGGCTCTGTAGGCACGTGTCTTTGTGAGATGCTAGATTAAATAGAGTTACATGGGCTCTATACCCTAAGGCTCTCAAACCTTCTAATAGGTTAAAGAGATGTTTAAGTTACCACAGGGAGAGCTGGGCGAAGGATCTTAGGCTGTGTTTCCCGAACTCATTTCCCCGACAAATTCCAACTGTCTCCGCATTTCTGTTTTCAGGGACCCATGTGGAGACATGTGATCAGGCCCATCCCTTCCACTTAGCAAGAGATAATTCCGATCTCCAGGAATTAACTGCCTTGGCCAAGCACTCGGTTAACAACAACAGCACTCTGCCCGGCCCCCAACTACCACCCACCTTTCCCTCTATCACTCTTTTGTATTGATTCCTACCTGAGAGCCCAGAACTCTGCCTGGTAGCATTTCCACTTCAGGTTGAGCTCATGAGGAACACTGTTTATTTACCCTAACTTTTATTATTAGTATGTGGGCACAATGTGGGTGGGAGCAGGAAGTGGGGGGCGGCTTCCGTGTACCTCAGCTGGGTGCAAAGGTCAGATCTTTCCTTCCACCTTATGCAGGTCCCAGGGATCTAACTCCAGTTTCCAGACTTACACTTAGCCTTTACCTGCTAAGCCATGTCGACAGCCAAGAAACATGCTTTAAAAACCAGCACTTGGGCTGGAGAGATGACTCAGCGGTTAAGAGCAATGGCTGTTCTTCCAGAGGTCCGGAGTTCAATTCCCAGCAACCATAGGGTAGCTCACAACCATCTGTAATAGGATACGACAGTGTACTCACATACATAAAATAAATAAATCTGGGGGCTGGTGAGATGGCTCAGTGGGTAAGAGGACTGACTGCTCTCCCGAAGGTCCTGAGTTCAAATCCCAGCAACCACATGGTGGCTCACAACCATCCGTAATGAGATCTGACTCCCTCTTCTGGTGTATCTATATAATAATAAATAAATAAATAAAATAAAATAAAAAAAATCTTAGCCAGGTGGTGGTGGTGCATGCCTTTAATCCCAGCACTTGGGAGGCAGAGGCAGGCGAATTTCTGAGTTCGAGGCCAGTCTGGTCTACAGAGTGAGTTCCAGGACAGCCAGGGCTATAAAGAAACCTTGTCTCAAAAAACCAAAAAAAATAAATAATAATAATAATAATAATAATAATAATAAATAAATCTTGAGAGAAAAAGAGAGAGCGAGCAAAGTAATGGTTTAAAAAAAAAAAAAAAAAAAACAGCACTTGAGGTAACAGCATTGGCTGGTGATGTGCCTGCCTTAGCACTGTGAATATGGACCTTTGAATGGCTTGGGTACTTGGACTATGGAAGAAAATAAACAAAAGCATTTAGAGAGTTGAGTAGAATTCCTGTTTCTATGGTATTTTTCTATTACATTCTATTAACTGTTGTGTTTTCCACAACAGTTAAATAGAGTTTGGTGAGCACCAGTGGGCACACAGGCTGGCTAGCTGGCTAAGTGGCTGGCTGGGTGGGTGGATGGATGGATGGATGGATGGCCAACCAAGCAAACCAGGTTGCATGTTTGATGGTTGGATCTAACTAAGCAAACCATCATGAAATGTCTCACTTTAAAGAAGGCCTCAAAGGTCTCCCTCTCTTCAAGGCTGCTAATATAACATGACAGCCCAGCCTCACCTCTTTCAGATCCAGATGCACTGTATCCTCTCTGGAATTATAAGACAAAATAGACCCCCTTTCTCCAAGACTGGTGGGGTGGAGTGGAGGCGGGGGTGGCACACTACACAGAGAGACGGGAGAGAGGAAAGAGGACAGAGAGGGCTTCTCTGAAGAAGACTCAGCGCTGTAGCTCCAGATAAAAGAAAAAGAAAATGATCTCAGTCTCCAGTGATGATCGAGGTTGAGATGCAGGGGCTAGGCCTGGACACGAATCAGGCTGATGGCTAGGCAGTTTCAACCTTTGAGATGTCACGAAGCGTATCTAGATAGGAACAACGAGGTACAACTTTGCAAACTTGGGGCTGGAGAGGTGAGTGGTTAAAGAGCCCAAGCTGCGACTTGATGATTCACAGCCAACCCCCTCAGCTTTCCTCTGCTGGTGCTGCCTATCAGTGTGAGCAGGAGGGCCCTTGTTTGTTTCCAGCAAGGATCTTGGGATTTCCTAGCATCCAGAGCTGTGAGAGTATTAAAGAGCTGCCACAGGGCTCTGGGGAGGGATGGCTCAGTGGGTGAAGTAATTGCTACACAAGCCTGAACATCTGAGGTTGGATCCTCAGCACCGATGTAAAAATGGGCTGAGTGTGCAATCTCAGCTCCAACCGTGAGAAGACTAGAAGGCACCTGGGAAGCCCCCAGGCCAGCTAGGGAATGCAGCAGTGAACACCAGACGCTGCTTCACACAGGTAGAAGAAAGGCGGTTGTCTCTCTTTTGATGTCTCTCGCTGGACTTGGAACTCAGCCGGCCACCAGTAAGCCCCAAGTGTTTTCCTCTCTCTACTCCATGCCCCACAACCTTCACCCCAGAATGGGGTTACAGTGTGAGTGTAACCACACCTGGCTTAGTGCTGGGGATCTGAACTTGTGTCCCCGTGATTGCAGCAAGTGCTCTTACTCACTGCGCTCCTCTAATTTAGAGACACTTGTCTTAATTGAAGGCATGCTGTGCTAGCATTAAATAAAAAAGTAAAAAAGAGCACAAGCTACTCTTGTGGAGGACATGGATTAGATCCCAACACCCACAGAGTGGCTCACAACTGTTTGCAACTCCAGAGCATACACCGCCATCTTCTGCCTCTGCAGACACTGCACACACATGAAGCACATACCTGCAGGCAAACACTCATTAAATAAAAATGAATCCTTATAATAAAAGTTGGCGAACTGGCTTTTTTGTGCTGCTCATTCTTTTGAAATATGAACTGGAACTGAAAGCACATAGCCAGGACATGTATTTAAGGCCAATGGTAGCAGTAGTCTCAAGATAAAGTACCCTGTCAGGAAAAAAACCTGTGCCAAAAACACCTGGAAATCATTAATGACTGTACTTAGGACATTGTTATTAATGACTGTACCTGGGACATCATATTGACTTGGGTCTAGCCCTCTAGTAGTGGAAACTCACAGCATAGCTCCTATAGTGAAAGAGTTCCCTACAGAAATTTCCAGATGGCCACTGCCCTTCCTGTTCATTGACAGATTATGTCAATATAAATTTTACCTAAGAGTTATGCTTGGGGACGACATTCCTTTAACATTCATAATTTGGCTAATGCTTCTATATGAAGATTCTTCTGAAATGAAATGTGTAGGTCCAGTCTGAAAGAGACTTCTCTCTTGGTTCTAAATAGGCCATGCCAAAAATTATTGACAAAATAAATGTGTTTAAGAGCATTTAAGCAAGCTGCATCTTATCAGTGTTATTCTTGATAAAGTGACCATTTTCTAAGGGCCAGAAAATATTTTTGCTTGCTTGCTTGCTTGCTTGCTTGCTTGCTTGCTTGCTTGCTTGCTTGCTTTTAAAGAAGCAATGGAACGCAAAAGAAACAGTGAGCCCAGGGACACATGAGAGCAGCCACCCACGAACTCAGCGCAGGTGTGTATCCTGGGATCCAGAGTGGGGAAGGAGCCCAGGGAAGGAATGTGGCAGGGCCTCCTGATGAGAAATCCCATCTGAGACCTCAGAAATCTGGATCCAATTCTGGGCTCCATCTCTAGCTTGCCACATAATTAAGGGGGCAACTCGGCTAATCTGTCCTTCACTCTGTCCTCTTTAAAATGATAGGATCTGGCCTCTCCCACTTCTCAGGAATGCCATGTCAGCAGAAGCTGGGGAAAGGGAAGTGCCAGTGGCCAAGTATCTGCAGGCAGCTGGGAGCTGTGCCCAGCTCCAGCTGCCCTCCTGCCCCAGCCTGTCCCACAAATCAATGCCTTTGGTCATAGAGGGTCTGCTGGAGAAAACTCAAATGAATTGTATACAACTTCAGTCTTCGCTTTAGATAATGAGGCAAAAGAGCATTTCTTTGTTGAAGCACATATTTAAAGTGCATAAAAATATTATTTCTGTGAAATAAACCCATTCATAGTTATACATAGGGAAGGGTCTGTTACAGAAACATCTGCCCAAAGCAGATGGATTGGGAGCTATGGATTCTGTCACAGCTCTGGTGGGTGAGTGACCTGGGAAGTCTTCCCTTAATTAGCACCTGTTGCTTACTGGAGGCCTAGGATATGGTGTGTATTTTGCATTTGTGAATACGTTTACGTGCTGGCATGCCTCGTACCTATACAGTAAGTGCTTCATAAGTGCTAGCTATCTGTATAATTAACTAATTTAACCTCCTGATGCCTATACAAAAGGTCTTGTCCCCATTATGAAGATGGGGAAAACCGGGGGCCAGGGGAGTGGCTGTTCTACTGCCCTGCCCAGACCTCTTCCAGAATAAAGAGTACACCCCATCCACCCCAAGCTGCTGGGAATGCTGCCAGACCAAGACCCTGTCAGCCTTCTTTTGAGACTGCTTCAGTTGAAGAAGGCTGGCTCACTCAAGGTCATGCTTCCTGCTAGGATCATGCTTTCTACATCCAGCGACTGGTCAGACATGGTAAAAGGGTCTGGCTTCCTGTATTAGTTTCCCGGAGCTGCCATAACAAATTACCACAAACTGGGTGGCTTAAAACAGCAGAAAGGTATTTCCTCAAAGCTATGTGTACCAAGGCCTTAAGTCCAGTTGTTGGCAGGCTGGCTCCTTCCGGAGGCTCTAAATGAATTAGTCCTTGCCTCTCCAAAATTCCTGGGGGCAGCAGGTCACACTTTACACTCCAGCTGGTAGATATTTCCTTCTGACTCCTGGCCTTCTGTGCCAGCCTGAGGAATGTCCAGTCTTCTTTATGAGTGTGTGTGTGTGTGTGTGTGTGTGTGTGTGCCTCATGTGTATATACTCATGTGTGTACATGTATGTGCAAGTGTGCATGTGGAGGCCAGAGGTCAAACTCTGTCTTTCTCACTCACTCCCGACTTTAGAGACAGTGTCTCACTGAACAGCTAGACGGGCTGACCAGTGAGCTCCAGGGATCAATACTTCTGACTTTACCTTTCCAGCTCTTGCATCCCAGGTGCACATGGACACATTGCTTGTATGTGGGTGCTAGGGATCCAAACTCAAGTCCTCACATTTACATAGCAAGCATTTCATTCACTGGGATGTCAGCTCAGATCTCCCCTCCTCCCGCCTAGGAGTCCCACCTCCATTGTATTTAAGACTTACTCTAAACACAGAGTGACTGTATTGGGGAACATTTCACTTGATAATGTTTGCAGACATGCAGTGTCCTAATGTAGCATTCATAGGTACTGGGGGCTATCACTAGATGTTCAGCCCTCTCTACTCCCTACAGGGAACC
The DNA here is from genome assembly GCA_019843815.1 of Montemys delectorum. NCBI lineage: Eukaryota > Metazoa > Chordata > Mammalia > Rodentia > Muridae > Montemys > Montemys delectorum. Next base: position 23,621 of record JADRCD010236884.1, read on the forward strand.
TGAGCAGAGTTCTGTCTTGTCTCCATGAGATCACCTGAGGCCTTTGCATAGCCCTGTGATCTCCCTTCAAGGCTGCCTCTCTCCTTTGTGTTCTATCAGGCCCTCTCCCCAAGGAGCACAAGCACACTGCATACTACACTCACTTCAGTGTGTGATCCCAGCATGCATTTCAGCCCCCTGAAGCATCAATACTTGATTCAAATGAAAGGGGAGGGGAAGAAGGGAAAGGAGGGGAGGGGGGGGGGAGGGGAGGAGAGGGGGGAGGAGAGGAGAGGAGAGGAGAAGAGAAGAGAAGAGAAGAGAAGAGAAGAGAAGAGAAGAGAAGAAGAAGAGAAAAAGCAGGTAGAGAAAAGAAAAAAACTTTGGGGGCTGGAGATGGAAAATGCTTGCCGCACAAACATGAGGGCCTGAGTTCAATCATCACCAACATCCATGTAAAAAGCTAGGCACGATGGTTTGTGCCTACATCCCAGTTCTGGGGAGGTGGATACAGGAGGATCCCTGGCCCTTGCTGACTTGCCAGTCTAGTCAAATCTGGGGTTCACATTTAGCACAAAACCCCACCTTAGTTTCATTCTGTTGCAATAAAGAGCAACTTGTGTGTGGAAGGGTTTATTTTAGTACACAATTCTAGGTTCCAGTCTACCACTGATGAAAACTGGGTAAGAACTTAAGGAACACACAGAGGCTTGCTGGTTCATGCTCAGCCAGGACCGTCTGCCTAGGGATGGTGCTGCCCACAGTGGACTAGGCCCTTTCACGGCAGTGAAAATGCCTCACTTGAGGCTTCTCCTCAAGCTGATGATTAAGGCTGACCAGGACAACGCTGCCATTACCCTTCCCTTTTTCCATTCTCCATTTCTCCCCATTATCCTTCCTCTTTCTATTCCCCATCTCTCCCCATGACCCTTCCCTCTTTCCATTCTCCATCTCCCCATGACCCTTCCCTCTTTCCATTCTCCATCTCCCCATTACCCTTCCCTCTTTCCATTTTCCATTTCTCCCCTTCCCTACTTTCCATTCTCCGCCACTCCTCTGTTCTCCTGCCATCCATCCAATCCCATAAAACTTGCCAGCTTCTAGTCCCATTTAAGCTTGACTTCCCTCAAGAAGTCACCTGATAGAACTAGCATGCACCAAGACATAGTAAGATCAACAATGGTCAGGTGCTCCGTCCAGTAGGCAGTGGATGACTGAAACGCCACAGAAGGATGGGTAAGGCGTTGAATCAGGAGACACAATTCAAGCTGCTGAAAACCCACAGGAGTAGCTGTTGTAAAGCTGGGCTCTGAAAACACCAAGTCAGGCAACCAAAGGAATGGGACCGTATTTCTAAATGACACTAATGCACAGCATGTCCTCCAGACTGAAAACTTGTTTTGTTGGTAACTGGAATCAGCTGCAGTAGTTAACGCTATGTAAAGAAAGTAAACATTGTGTGTGTGTGTGTGTGTGTGTGTGTGTGTGTGTGTGTGTGTGGTTTTTAAATTCAAAAAGAGGCTTCTACCATGGTAACTTTTCTGTAATTGTAAAAGACAAAACAAAACAAAACGTGTTAAACTTATTGTAAGATAGCTCACAGTAAGCAAAGACACTGGGCAAAAAGAGTTGGCTCTCTCAGACACAGCTGCACAGCCATACCAAGACTTCCTACTGCCCTGTGTCTCGGTTTCCCCATTTTCAGTGTGGAGCACACAGACAGCACACATGTATTTCTGAGCAACATTTTCAGACAAAATATACATGCACAAAACAACACCTCACAACCCTTAGGGACCACACTTAAGTGCTCCAAATATTGTGCCTTACTCTTCCACTTCACTGTGAATTTTTCTCATATGAAGCAGATGCTCTCCAAAACTCCGTGACTGCCCTGTCTATCATTTGTCCAAACAGCTGCTACACTCGCCACTGTTCTCAATTGATGTCTGTTTTCATCAGCACAAACTATCATACAGAACAATCGGTTCCACTATGACGTTTTCATTCATGCATATAATGTCTTTGGATCACGTTCACCTCCATTACTCCTTCTTGCTTACCTCCCACTCCCACTGATCACTATCTTCTTCCCAAGTAGATCTCTGCACTAGTTACTGCTGCTGTGTTGCCATGGTAAGACACCACGACCTAGGTGACCTAACATGACCTATAGAAGAAAGAGTTTACTGGGACTTGATAGTTCCTGGGAGGGTCCATCACAGTGAGGAAGGCGTGGTAGCAGTGGCGGGCAAAAGGAGCAGGATGCTTAGAGATCACATCTCAGTCACAAACAGGAGGCAGAGAGCACACTGGAAGTAGGGAGAGGCAGTATACTCTTCAAGTCACCCCACTCTATGGTGTACTTCCTCTGAGGTTCTACCACCTAAACTTCCCCAGAAAGCAGTCCCTGGCAGGGAACAAGTGTGCAAATATAGGAGTCTATGGGGGACATCTGTCATTTAAGTCACCACAACCTTTGTATTTTTTTAATGACCCAAAGAGTTTCACTAAGGTTGCTTCCAGGAGCACCTTGTTCATGGTTACATACCTTAAAAGTAACAGTCTGTCCCTCCCCAGCAACCATTAACTGTCTATAGATGCTCAGGGAGGGAAGGAGGGGTGAGGCCTCACGAGACCTCCCCTTCTCAACTGACCTTAACACTAAATTTAAAGTTTAATTTTTTCTTTAAATTGTCAGTTCCTACCAATGGCTTGTGCTGTAAGATCAAGAGTCGGCAAATGGGACCTTGTAAAATTGCAAAGCTTCTGTAAGGCAAAGGACACTATCAATAGGACAAAATAGCAACCAACAGAGTGGGAAAAGATCTTTACCAATCCTATATCTGATAGAGGGCTAATATCCAATATATACAAAGAACTCAAGAAGTTAGACTCCAGAGAACCAAATAACCCTATTAAAAAATGGGGCATAGAGCTAAACAAAGAATTCTCAACTGAGGAATGCCGAATGGCTGAGAAGCACCTAAAGAAATGTTCAACACCTTTAATCATCAGGGAAATACAAATCAAAACAACCCTGAGATTCCACCTCACACCAGTCAGAATGGCTAAGATCAAAAATTCAGGTGACAGCAGATGCTGGCGAGGATGTGGAGAAAGAGGAAGACTCAGCCATTGCTGGTGGGATTGCAAGCTGGTACAACCACTCTGGAAATTAGTTTGGCGGTTCCTCAGAAAATTGGACATAGTACTACCTGAGGACCCGGCTATACTACTCCTGGGCACATACCCAGAAGATGCTCCAACATGTAATAAGGATACATGCTCCACTATGTTCATAGCCGCCTTATTTATAATAGCCAGAAGCTGGAAAGAACCCAGGTGTCCTTCAACAGAGGAATAGATACAGAAAATGTGGTACATTTACACAATGGAGTACTACTCAGCTATTAAAAATGATGAATTCATGAAGTTCTTAGGCAAATGAATGGAACTAGAAAATATCATCCTGCGTAAGGTAACCCAATCACAAAAGAACACACATGGCATACACTCACTGATAAGTGGACATTAGCCCAGAAGTTTAGAATACCCAAGACATAATTCACAGACAACATGAAGTTCAAGAGGAAGGAAGACCACAGTGTGGATACTTTGGTCCTTCTTAGAAGGGGGATCAAAATACCCTTGGTAGGAAATACAGAGACAAAGTTTTGGACAGAAACTGAAGGAAAGGCTATCCAGTGACTGTCCCATCTAGGGATTCATCCCATATACAGTTACCAAACCCAGACACTATTGTGGATGCCAACAAGTGCTTACTGACAGGAGCCTGATATAGCTGTCTCCTGAGAGGCTCTGCCAGTGCCTGACAAATACGGAAGTGGATGCTCACAGCCATCCATTGGACTGAGCACAGGGTCCCCAATGGAGGTGCTAGAGAAAGAACCCAAGGAGCTGAAGGGGTTTGCAGCCCCATAGGAGGAACAACAATATGAACCAACCAGTACCCCCAGAGCTCCCAGGATCTAAACCACCAACCAAAGAGTATACATGGAGGGACTCATGGCTCCAGCAGCATATGTAGCAGAGGATGGCCTTGTGGGACATCAATGAGAGGAGAGGCCCTTGGTCTCATGAAGGTTTGATGCCCCAGTATAGGGGAATGCCAGGACAGGGAAGTGGGAGCAGGTAGGTTAGTGAGCAGGGAGAGGGGAATGGGATAGGGGGGTTTCAGAGGGGATAAAATTTGCAATGTAAAGAAAACATCTAAAAAAAATTGTCGGTTCCTGCTTTTTAATTTTGCATTTATTATTTGTCTATGTATTCCTTTATGTGTCTCTGCATTCAAGAGTGCACATATATGTGTGCATACCCATGTGGAGGTCAGAGAACGACTTGTGTTCTCTCCTTCTGCCATTTGGGTTCTAGGCCCAAGATTCCAATCATTTCCCCACCCCCACCCTCCCCTTCGTCTTCTTACCAGGCTCCCATCTAGTTTTGTGCAATGGTCATTTAAAAGCCTTTTGCTTCGCTGGGCGATGGTGGCGCACACCTTTAATCCCAGCACTTGGGAGGCAGAGGCAGATGGATTTCTGAGTTCGAGGCCAGCCTGGTCTACAGAATGCGTTCCAGGACAGCCAGGGCTACACAGAGAAACCCTGTCTCCAACAACCAAAACAACAACAAAAAAACCAAAAAACCTTTTGCTTCATATGGCAGAAGGTACCTCTAACCTACTTCAGTCAAAATTGTTACCATCATTACAATAAGGTTGTCATCTACTTTTCTGCCTTCAAAGTGCTCCATAAAGACCACACTTTGAAAATGTGTTTTCCCCAAACATACCCCATATATTAAGATAAGGGGTGGCTGACCTCATCTTTTACAGACTTCATAGTTGGAAGAGCCCACAACTTCCCATTGGACTAATGGTATTTAAATCCTGAACCTAACAACC
>JADRCD010236885.1:0-35560 GCA_019843815.1 Montemys delectorum
ATTTATGTTTGATAAGAGAAAAGAAGAGAAACATAGAGATAGACAAGGAGCAGGAACAGAAAGAATATAAAATTCTTGTATCTAGCCAGAGAAACATAAATGAAGTTTTAACATTTACATAGTTATGATGATTTTTTTGGTGATAATTTTTTGTTATGCTGTTTTTCAAAACAATGCATAAATTTCCTTTTCTGTAAACAACTCAGTTGTTTTCTTCTTGCTTCCCGATCTTGACCTTGATTTCTTCTGCTTATAATCTATGGCTGAGTGGATAGTCAAGTCCATTTTTTGTGGTTGATAGATCAACGGACTGTCTTCATTTAATGGAAGAACGCACTTCTGAACAAGTCTCTTTACAGGACAGGGTTGTCTCTTTATTTAACGTTGTAGAAATGTAATTAATAAACAAGGCTCACTACACAATTTAGAATAGGCTTTCGCATTTATATTATCTTCCAAATTTGATCATTTAGCAAAACTATTAATACACAAAATATTTCTACATATGATGAGAATGTTTACAATTCCAGTTTTAGAACTTGTTTTGGATGTGATTATATGTATGAAAATTGTGTAACACTATGCTCATGCTAAGAACTGACACGACAGAATTACTGAAATAAATGTGCTGTGAGGAATGGAAAAAAAAACAAAAAACAACTCAGTTATTACTTATAAATGAAGTTGATAACTAGAGAAAGTGGATTTTAGGTATTTTTGCATAACAAATATATACTGAAATTTCAAACAGACCTTTAATTACATAAGAGAAAAATATTAAATTTGATTTCCCTTTTGAATGAAAAATGCAGATTGTCTCACTTTTACATTTATATTCAATATACAAACTGCATTAAAGCCATAGCTTGTATTTCTTTTTCAAGTAGACATTTTCTTAGCAATGTTTCCTCTTCATAGATAAATGATACATGTGTTTGGAACTATGGTAGGCTTTTTGTGTGCTATTGTTTACTTGTTTTCTTGTTGGTCTTAGCTTAGAATTGTCTGTCTACCTTCTTTCTTCTTGACTATAATAAACATTATTATAGGCTGTTTTCAAAACAACAGATGTCATAGATAAAAAGATGCACCTTTCAAGTCATGTGTCACAGCAAGAGCAGGTGCACCCTCAAAGGAAAAAAAATATTGTTTTCACGCAATTATCTTTTTTAATGAGAATAAATGAAAGGAGAAAACTCACAAGACCATGACAGCATCCATGCCTTGTCCAAACTTCCTCAGCAACGTTTTTTATCTGAAGCTGAAACAGCTCTTTAAACTCTTCAGTTCATGAATTGTCTATGAAGTATGTGCTCATCAGAGTAAGTACTGAGGTCTGAAAAAAAATCTCTCAGTGACTGGCTTCAAATGCATCCATTTAAACTTGCTCATAAGGATGATTTAAATTAAAAACTTACTGGGAGGGAGGTTTCATGAAGATGATAGAACACATAAGAGAGGGCAATAAAAATGAACAGAGAATGTTAGATAACAGCCATAAGAAGACCTTTTTAAATAGTGTTCCTAACTGTATTTTAATGCTACAATTCAAAAGAGCAGATTATGTAGAAAAGTCAAATCATCATAGTCTAGAAGAAGAAATTAAGTTGCTTGGGTCAGAGAATAGGTTGAAAGTTTTCATGATTGGACTTTTGCTTCATTTATATAAAAAATAACAATAAGGGCATTGTAAAAGTTTGGGTAGAAGTACACAAATAACAGAAGCCCTGGAAACCTGATGGTTGATGCTATGGGAGATTTAGCATTGTCTCATCTTTTTTTTTTTTTTTATTAGATATTTTCTTTATTTACATGTAAATTTCTCCTTTCCCAGTTTCCCCTCCAAACAAACAAACAAAAACAACAAGAACAAACCCCTGTTGCCTCCCCCCTTCTCATGCCTGCGACCCTACCCTCTCCCACTTATTGGCCCTGGCATTCCCCTACACTGGGACACAAAACCTTCACAAGGCCAAGGTCCTTTCCTCCTATTGATGATCGAATTTGCAATCCTCTACTATACACATGCTGCCAGAACATTCAGTCCCACCATGTATTGTCCTTGATTGGTGGTTGGGTCCCTGGGAGCTCTGAGGGTGCTAGTCATCTTAATTATCATGAGCCTGTCCACTGTGGAGTGTGAGTTACTTGGCTCAGAGCCTTGCTCTTCATCATTCTTGTGCAAACAGAGTCCACCCCTATACCTTTTTACATCTTCTCTGGCTATACTTTTGTCTAGTTTTCTCAGTTAATGTTATAGGAAAATAAAAAGGAAAACTAAGGAAAAGGCATTTCTCAACTGCTGGATATCTTATATGTGCATTTGGATTTCAAAAGTAGGATGCTATTGGCCAGAAATACTTATCTGGGACACCATGAAAAGACCAAAACTAAGAATAACAGGAACAGAAGAAGGAGAAGAATTCTGGCTCAAACGACTAGCAAACATTTTTATCAAAACTATAGAACAAAATTTTCCAAACCTGAAGAAAGAGATGCCTGTAAAGAGAGAAGAAGCATGCAGAATAATAAATAGATGATCTAGAAATGAAACCCCTCTCACCACATAATAATCAAAACACTAAACAAAAAGAATAAAGAAACTGCATTAAAACTGTAAGCATGTAATTTCTAAGTTATTAAGAACCATGTAGGATAAGGAGTGAGATGATGTTGGGATAAGTAGCAAGAGGATGAGCGCAAACTTGGTTTTCAAAGATAGTGTAAAATGCACAAGGACAAGAGATGTAGGTGAGCAAAGCAAGTAGGAGGAGCAGAAGTAAAGGTGAAAGGGCGAAAGCAGCGGCTGTCTTGAGTGTAAAGGCATAACGATGAGAGCAACGGCCATATTGAAAGACTTTTGTATGAGAATAATGGCCATCTTGATGGGAGGGTAGACTTTAAACATGTAATAAGATTATGATTCTCCCCTGGGCAAACTCTCCCATGGTTATTTATCATAAGTAGAACAAGGCAGAGATAACCTGCATGAGCTCCATTGCCATACCCAAGAGAATCTAGGGACTTCTTACAGCTCAGCATCTAGGTCTTTCTTACTCTCATCTGATCAGCAGTTGACACTTATTTCCTGAGTAAATGGGAAAAACAGGAGGTTGACACTGTGGGACACACATTTTAAGGCTCTGTGAAACATTTTCCTCTGTGTGGATTGTTTTCTTTTCCCACACTTTTGCCTTTTTAGCATTTATTCAAGTATCAGCCCAAATATTGCCTCTGATGGGATGCTTATTTTGTACCCCTTAAGTGTTCCACACCTCAACAGTTTTACTTTCTTCTTTACTTATCAATCTTTAAATAATTAGGTCATCAAGTTTTGTTGTGTCTCTATGTTTACAAGCATAGGTAGAACATGAAGTATATGAAGGAATAGACCTTTTTATTCTTACCTAGTGCAGAATCAAAGGCATCTAACCCAGGTAGTTGCTCAGCACTAAAAAAAAAATACCTGGAGGGTTGATGACATCATTCTGTGAGTAAAACACTTGCTGTCAAGCCTGAGAAGTCAGTCTATAGCCTCCAAATAGTGAAAGTAGAAAAATGGCAGCCACAAGGTGTCCCTTTACCGCCACATAATGGCTGTCACATGTGCACAGTTACAATAATATCAGTAAAATTTAAAAGTTTATGATAAAGCAGTCTATGACTTGTTTGTCATCAGTTTGACAGAAAGCAAATTGACACAATGAATCTACTTCTATTAAAATAACTTTCTAGTACTGGAGACGTGGGTCATTGGGTAATACTCTTGTGAGAGGCATTGCTGCATATATGTAGTTCGAGTCTTCTTAGGTGAGATGGGAGAAAGAAGAATTTCAGGGAGTTCTAAAGTCAGCAAGTCTGGCCCAAGCAGCTGTAAACAAAACTGTTAAATTCCAGGACTCAGGAAGTGAGTCAGGGAGATGTAGAGCTGAAGGCTAGAGGAAAACGAAAAGGAGGAGGAAAAAGTGGAGGAAATTGGTGAAGTTGTTTTCATACTTTCACTAAAAATGAAGGTTAAAATAAACAACGAATGAATCAGTGTAGTTACATGGTTGGTTTCTGTGTTCTGCTACACAGTTTTTGTCTGCTTAGTGTCTAAGAAATTTTATGATCTATAGACAGTGTTTTGAATAACACAGAACTAACTTATAGGGTGCAACATTTCATTCCAACAGAAACTAGAACATTAGAGGTGAGTGATCACTTTTAGTCATGGGTGAGGCATAGGATCAGATAGAGCATGAAAGTGCTCCAAAGTGGCTCAGGGGCTCAGGGTAAGTGTGTGTGTGTGTGTGTGTGTGTGTGTGTGTGTGTGTGTGTGTGTGTGTATGTGTGTGTGTATGTGTGTGTGGTGGGTGTGTATGTGTGTGTGGTGTGTGTGTATGTGTGTGTATGTGTGTGTGTGTATGTGTGTGTGGTGTGTGTGTGTGTGTGTGTGTGTGTGTGTGTGTGTGTGTGTGTTCATGTGTGTGATTGACAGAAAGTTCTCATTTGTTGTCAGAAAGTTACTTTTGGTTATGAGCCTAGACTTTAAAGGCTGACCCATGTCTCATTGGGGAAACAAAGTATTTTTAAGGATGGTTGCCATTCTGACTGGTGTGAGATGGACTATCAGGGTCCTTTTTATTTGCATTTCACTTATGACTAAGGATGTTGAACATTTATTTAGGTTCTTCTCAGTCATTTGAGATTCCTCAGTTGAGAATTCTTTGTTTAGCTCTGTTCCCCATTTTTAACAGCGTTATTCGGTTCTCTGGAGTCTAAGTTCTTTAGTTCATTGTATATAATGAATATTAGCCCTCTATCAAATATAGGGTTGGTAAAGCTCTTCTATCTCACACAGTTAGAATGGCTAAGATCAAAAACTCAGATGACACCAGATAATGGAAAGGATGTAGAAAAGGGGAACACTCCTCCATTGTTAGTAGAATTGCAAGCTGATACAACCACTCTGGAAATCAGTCTGGCAGTTCCTCAGAAAATTGGACTTAGTATTACCTGAGGACATAGCTATACCACTCCTAGGCATATACCCAGAAGATGCTACAACATGTAATAAGGACACATGCTCCACTATGTTCATAGCAGCCTTATTTATAACAGCCAGAAGCTGGAAACAACATAGATATCCCTCAACAGAGGAATAGATACAGAAAATATGGTACATTTACACAATAGAGTACTACTCAGCTATTTAAAACAATGACTTTGTGAAATTCTCAGGCAAATGGATGGAACTAGAAAATATCATCCTGAGTAAGGTAACCCAATCACAAGAGAACACACATGGTATGCACTCCTGGATAAGTGAATATTAGGAACAAAGCTCAAAAGACCCATGTTACAACTCACAGACCATATGAAGCTCAAGGAGAACAAAACCCAAAGTCTGAATGCTTTAGTTCTACTTAGAAGAGGAAACAAAATAATCACTAGAGGTAAAGGGCTGGAGGGTCTTGGGAGGAAGAAAGGAGAGAAAGGGGAAAAGGGGGCAGGATCATGTGCAGGAGGAGACACGAGAGATGTCCAGATGATCAGAAAATTGAATAGAGGTGTGTAGCAATGGGGGATGGGGAATTGGGGATAGCCACCACAAAGTCCCAGATCCCAGGAAAGGAAGAGGCTCCCTGGACATAAGGTAGGTGAAATTAGTGCAATAACCAACAAAAGGGAGAGATAACCTATAGAGACCATATCCAGAGGTGTAGACCCCAGTTGAGGGATGGGATTGTCAACTCATCTCAAAAATTTTAACTCAATTGCTCCTGTCTAAAGGAAATACAGGAATAAAGAATGAAGCAGAGACTTAAGGAAAGGCCATTCAGAGACTGCCCCACCTGGGGATCGATTCCATATGCAGACACAAAACCACTATTGCTGATGCCAAGAAGTTCTTGCTGCTGAGCCAGGCAGTGGTGGCACACACCTTTAATCTCAGCCCTTGGGAGGCAGAGGCAGGTGGATTTCTGAGTTCAAGACTAGCCTGGTCTATAAAGTGAGTTCCAGGACAGTCAGGGCTATACAGAGAAACCCTGTCTCAAAAAAAAAAACCAATAAATACATAAATATAAAGTTCTTGCTGACAGGAGCCTGATATAGTTGTCTCCTGCAAAGATATACTAGAGCCTGACCAATACACATGCAGATGCTTGCAGCCAACCATTGAACTGAACATGGGGATCCCAATGGAGGAGTTAGGGGAAGGACTGAAGGAGCAGAGAGGGTTCACAACCCCATAGAAAGAACAATACCAACCAACCAGACCCTCTAGAGCTCCCAGGGACTAAACCACCAACCAAAAAATACACGTGGAGGGATCCAAGGCTCCACCTGCGTATGCAGATAGCAGAATGTCAGCTGTAACAGCACTGACTGAACAGCACATACTGTCTCACAAAGAAGTGGATAGACGCAGCTCTCAGAGGGAGTATTTGATTTATCCTTATCTGTAGATATTTATGTTGTATGCAGATAGTATAAGTGAATAATTTAATTATTAAATTTGATGTTATTAATATTCAAGATTTGACAAAAGTAAATCATAAATGAAAATTCTACATTTCCTGTCCAAAACACCTATATTTTTGACTGAACATTTCAGTACTTACAAAAAACTTCTCTCATTGCTTTACTGAAAAATGAAAAAGTAAAAACAAGAGAGGTATATGGTAAGGGTTTGCCTAGCATTGGTGTACATTCACCGGGAGACTATGGAGGCCATTGATTGAAAGCATTTCCAGCCATATTCTGTTTAATATTTCTCAATTAGGGGGCAGAAAAGTTTACCTGAGAAGAGATGAAAATGTTCTGATTTCCACTGTGCATACAAGAAAAAGAATCAATTATCCACCTTTCAACAGATGGCAGGAAGTTATAATGGGTTACTCAGGTGAGATGGAAGTGACTGAAGACACTTCCATTCAATCAGTGCATCTTCTCTAAGTAGTGTGAAACACAATATTTCAAATGTGAGATTCATTAGACTAATTACGTGGATTCAGCTATGGATTAGTAATTGCAACTGAATACTTTTCTGAAAATCTGTATGTTGTCAATGTCTAATTAACAAAATGATAAGAAAAATTGAATGCAAAGCAATTGCTTTTATAGTTGTTGATATAGTTGCATTACCACCAATGGGAAGTAGATAAGAAAACATCCATGTACTCAAAGTGCAAAAAGAGGGTAGAAAGGTAATGAAGAAATAGTTATAGAGTTGAGATTTGTTTGGTGTAAGTGCAAGCCAGAGTATGAAATCTTTCTCATCTCACCCAAATCTACCTGCGAAGTCTAGGCTCTACATTAAGGGGATCTAAACTCCACAATACTTGAACTCACTTAATTTTCTCTTCACAGATGCATTTTTGTGGCTGAAGGGCTCGGTTCAGAAAAGGAAGCTGGCTAAATCATGGTTGGTTTTATCAGAGGGTGTCTTATCTGGGAGAGATCAAGGGTGTAAGAAAGGTCTTGTTCAGCTATAGCCCTCATACTCTGTCATGCCGTGAGAAGGAGAAGGAGAATGAAACCTAAAAGTCAGATATTTTTGATGAAGGGGGCTTCCTATGTGTCTTCTCTCTGGACGAAGGCTTTTGCCATCAGCTTAGCACACTTTGTAGCCTGGATGCCTCCCTGGTAAATAGAAGTCATGGGAAAGGAAACTTGGGTTCCCTTCTAGTTCTTCATAGCGTAGAATATCATAAGTAGCATTTGGCTGTCCCTGCTTTAATGTGCCATTGTGGAGAAGAGTTTGAGAAGATTTTGCTTTACTATCTCATCTCTGTCTAAGCAGCAGCCCCTCCCAGAGCAGAAAAAGGATAAAAAAGGAGAGTCAATGGTATGAGTAGAATGAGAATGATTTATTCTGGTGAAACTTGGGTAATGCACTCTTGTCATCGTATCAGCTGTCAAAAATGCCACCAACATTTTTATTTACTTGTTTCTGTATATACTCCTAGAAATCATCAATCTTTGGAATTGGCACTTTAATTAAAACCTGAAGGGAAGTTTTAGGGTAGGAATGCACACATGGTTAAGTGCCCATGTGTGAATGTATGCTCTTAGATGCCACTAGTGTTTATATGTGCTGCATATATGTTGAAAGATTTATAATAAATGTGCATTTCTAAGTGTGATTTCACTTTAGAACTTTTAAAGAGAAACATTTGTGGGTTTGCAAAAATTATAACTCTGCAATAAATTTGAAATTTAATAGATTAATATATTCCTTGTAGGAGAGCTATGGAAAAGTCATTTAAACCAAACATTTATTCTGAAATGTGAAGAATCTCCTTTTATAACCTCTATTTTTTTCATTATAGCATTTTAATTTTTAGAAAACTATGGTTGATGGTACTGACTCTGTGTAAGTACAGCAACATTGAACCTGAGAATTCTCACAAGTGAAGCCAGAACATCAACTCTCTTCTATGTGAAGTAAGAGCTTTGCTTAAAATTTTCCACATAGGGACATTCTAAGCAAGAGGGTTTGATTTTCTCCTCAAGTTTCTTATTACTGGGCCTCAATATCATAGACGTAGTTCTGTCCTTTCTGCTGTTCACTGAATAATTAACCAATTCAGTTCCATTCCACGTGGCACATCAGAGCTCAACTGTGAGAAATTTTTTTCTTTAAACTCCAAACACAAATCAGAAGTCTCTTTCAAGAAATCATCTTTAGCAATCCCCACACTCAAAATATTTTTAATGTAAACATGTGTGGGGCAGTGGGCTGTGCAAGCAACCTGGTCTGTGTGGATCAAAGGTCTGAAACTCCGGAAACCCACTGGGTGGTAATTTCTGCCTGCCTGGAACAGAAGGTATTCGACCACACCTCCTGGGCCCCTGACCCCACAGCTCCCACAGGAAAGCTGTGTGATATTGGTCATATAGAAGCAGCAACAAGCCTTTCCACATGTAAATAAGGTTACTCCAAGCTCTCAGTCCAAACCAATGAGAAGTATCTTTTGTAGAACCCTGAATCACCTCCAAAACTGTATATAAATCCTATTCAGGGAATTAAAAGTGCATGAGAACTACTCCATCATCTGAGCCTTTTGGGCTAAGAACTGTAACACTTGGAAAGAGGTCTGCTCTCCTGAAACTCCTACTGAAGCTGCACCAAGCTCCTCACTGGCTAATCAGCCTCTCGTTAGTCCAGCCCAGGCTCAGTGCTGGGCTACACAGAGTAACTGAGTAACCTGCAAAGCGATGGAGGTGAAGCCAAATGCAGCACTAGAAGTGGCCGAAGGCACTTCCCCTTCTTGCCTGTGCTTGCTTCCCTTCACCAGAACTCTGGCACCAGACTGGGCCAGAGATCTCAGTGGAAAGCCTCTGGTAGACAGGGCCACAAATATGTAATGAAGTATTCCAAAAATTTCTGTAGCTACCACAAAACCATGAACAATATGAGATTGTCAATTAGAATGGTGGAATCAGCAGCAGTTATTTAGACATATAAAAAATTTTCTTTTTCATGTGTTTTTGTTTGGTTTCATTATAGCTCAACTGTACAAAGAACATGCACATATTTTTTTAAAAGTTATGTGATTATGTTCTGAGTTAAAACAAGCTGAGCACTCAAGTTGCTTAGTGAACTCAGTTGTTCAGTGTATATATACCACAAAAATTCATTCAGCAGGCTCCTGAGGGCTGCTATCTATTGACTTTTATGTGAGCAGCAGTAGGAACAACTACCATCATTTTATGAAGAGCTGTCCAAGAGGACTATTCGGGAAGACAAGAAAAGCATCTGAAAGAATTATTTTTATGAGATAGGATCACTTTGCTCTTCAGAATTCAGGGAGAGTGAATGGATAAACCTGATATGATATGATATGATATGATATGATATGATATGATACGATATGATGCATCACAGAGATTATACTGTATTACTCACCATTTTAACAATATTGGTTCTTGGGTGAACTGTATGGGATATTAACCCATGTATTTATCATCCCGGCTCATAATGCTGCCTACACTTCTGGTTATATTAAGATTTCATTGATATCATTCATGTAGTATAAACCATATCCAAATGCTTATGCCTTGCTTTAATATAGATTTAGATCAAGAATCTAAAACTAAATGCTTATTGGGAATGAGTAGACAGTACAAATTACAGCATTGGTCCAGGACAGGCAATGGAAATGTTCAAAGATGTGGTGATTGGAAACGAGAAAGCATATGACTTCTTATCAATAAAGGTGCTAATGACAGCCTGATTATTGGAGGTAAAATTTTGGAAGTGATAGAAGTTTTAATTTTTTAGCATGAATTATGTGTATTCATTTATATATGTGTGTAGATGGTACTACATGTGTCCATATGAGGACCAGAAGACCATCAAGGTACCATCCTCAGAAATACTGTCTATTTCTTTAAGACGTAGTTTTCATTGTCTTGGAGCTCACCAATTAAACCTGAATGGCTGATTAGTGAGCACCACAGATTTTTTCCATTTCCACCTTCCCAGTACTGCGCTATAAGCACATACTACCATGTGTGGTATTTTTTAAATGCACTTTTTAGAGATCAAACTTAAAAAGTCACTTGTTTTTGGCTACATTAACCCACATCTCCCACATATCGAATTTCTAGTTTTCCAAAAGAATTTGGAAATACAAATTTTAAGTGGAAATATCCAATGTTTACATTTTGTAAACTATTTCAAATTAAACATTGTATAGACTCACAGGCTACATTGTCTTATCAATAGTGTTCTGGTGTGTGTAATAGAGACAGTGACCAATTGGAACATATCATGTAGAATGGGAAAGAATAGGGTAGGAAGTACATTTTCTCTCATTTTTTTAATTATCCAAAGTCCATCTAAGGTGAAGCATTAATCGGTGTTCTCCTGAAAAAAAAAGTCCCTGATACTTAGAGAGAAAAAAATTACATCATAAACAGTACAAAACTGTTCACTTGAATCTCAAATTTCAAAGAGGAAAGCTAAGGGAAGCAGAGTAAAGGGAGGCAGAGGTGAGTTAGCCAGTAAAATAAGAGAATGGGGTTCCTCAGAATCTGAAAAATCATATAAGTATCATAAAGACTTAATAAAAATGGGTGTGCCTGAGTTAGGATTAATAAATGAGTAGAGTGTGGCATTTGATTTTAAGGTGGGATAAAAACAGAAACAGCACTTTTATTGTTTTGGGTAAAAATGACTCTCATAGGCTCAGATATTTGAACACTTAGAGAGAGGTACTACTTGAGAAAGATTTAGAGGTATGGTTTTGTTGTGGTAGGTGTGGCCTTGATGGAGGAAGTGTGCCACTGATGGTAGGCATTGGGGTTTCAAAAGGACAAACCAGGCTCTCTCTCCATGCTACCTACAGATCCAGATATAGAACTACTAGTTACCTCTCGAGCACCATGTCTCTCTGTGTGACCCCATACTCCCTACTATGATAATACTGGAGAAAGCCTCTGAAATTGTAAGCAAGCACCAGTTAAATATTTTTATAAAAGTGATGTTGTCATGGTGTCTCTTCACAGCAATAGAACATTGACTAAGATATTATGACATTTGGAAAGCAGTATGGGCTCTATGTTAGTTGAGAATTATAAAAGCCCAAACTAAATTTGCACACAGTTAAATGAAACCAATTGAAGTTTCTAGTTTCAACAAATTGGTTGTTCTTGGCTTAGTTTCCTCATCTTGTGGTATTTGAGAAAGAATAATATATCACAGTACAATGGCAAAATCAAATAGCTAAAGTTTTTGTTTGCTTGTTTGGCTTATTTATTTTGAGGTTTTTCTTTTCTTTCTTTTTTTTTCTCCTTGAGATTTTAGGACAGAACTTAGGATCTCACACCACTCCACTGAGCTATACATTCTATGCCCCTTTCTTTAATTTTTACTTTGAGATAGTGTCTGAATAAATTGTTCCAGTTGCTCGTGATCCGATTTTGTAGTCTACATTGACCTTGAGTTTATAGTCTTTCTTCCTTGGTCTCTTGAGTAACTGTGTTATCAGCCCTCCAGCAGGAGTCCTAAATTGGAAAATCCTCCAATGTTAACAGAAATATATACTTTTTTGTTAAGGAATATATTATCTCTGTGTACTCAACTCTTTTGTAAAAAGAATGTGACCAGATACATATAAACACATGTGTGTGACTATGTGTTCATGTTACCTGTAAGATTTTGTTTAGGGTAGGACTTGCTGAAAGGCCCTAGTTTTCTGATTTTTGGTTTAGAGGGAAAGAGAAACTGAGATAGGCAGGAGTGGGCAGCAAAAGGAGCTTATAGAAAGTGATGCTAAAGCTAAGTAAGGCAGGCACTGAAATGGACATCTTCCAAAGGATGAATGGTTTTTGAAACTCTGTTCAATTCTAAGAGGAAAGAGAGACAGAATGACACTGGAATAATGAAAAGGTAATCGTTTTTAGATAGTAGAAATGGTTAGTATTGAGTTGATCTGAGCAAAAAAGGAAAATGAGCCAGTTAGAGAAGGCTAATGGGAGAAGAAAAGCTAGAGCATGGAGGTCAACTCATTCAGAGACACATCAAATGTCAGGGCAGAAAGGATCTAAAGGAATAAGGATGATGACGGAAATAAACCATTGTAATAAAAGGGTGCACAAAGTAGTTATAGGTTCACAGTCTATGGGGTCTTCTCTGATCCAGGGGTTCACAAGCCTCATTAAAAAAGATCTGATAATCCTTTCAACAGCTACTCTAGATTTTTTATTCCATTTATAATCAACTATTCAAACCCTGGAAGACATATAGGAAATTGAGAAATTATTGGATAAGTTGGGCCTCTGCTTGTGTTTCTACATGCCTCATCAGCACCAGGCCCAGTTGACTTTTTGCCTGATTTCTGAAAGCTTTGTCTTTTTTGGCAAGGTGTGGATGACCCCACAGACACAGCCTGGAGTCTACATAGTATTGATCCTTGCAGATGTCATTAAGGAAATGTTCCCAGTTGATATAACAAAGGCAGCCAGCAGGCGAGTCACCGAGTTGAATTTATCAAGGGCACTGTTGCAGTTCTATTACCTAGTTCAACAATTTGGGATCAGCAAATCACATATCAACATGACTCCCTTTCTGCCAATGTTTTCCCCCTTTCTTTCAGGGCTCACCACTGAATCATTTCACAGAATGCTTTAATTAATGACAGTGGATATGGATTCACTCTGTTTTTGTAATACTTCTGCAACTGCCAATCTAAAGAATTGTGGATCTTTTTTCCCAAGCAGAGAGAAATGAAAATCGTACCACAAAATAACCCCTTGGATTTAAGGTAAAGGCTTTTGATTCAACTTACAAGGAATAGATCTTCTTTCTGTTTTTCTTCTGGAGTGCCTACTGATATCAGGGATGATGCTCTTCGCTATGTGAAGTAGAAGATGAGGAAAGACCTGCTGAGGATAGGACTGACCAAGTGGTCTCCATATTCAGCTACCTTAATTGAAACTTAGTTTGTATCTCCATTCAGGGGTGGTACCTTACCTGGCACCTCATATATGAGTTGTTCAATAACTGAAATATAGGTTAGATAGATTATTGATTATGATTTTCCTTGTTATTCACAGGCCTTGGGAAGCAGTGAGAAGGTCCTTTCTTCTTTTACTACCATAAGGACTGGAATGGAGTCCAGAGATTTTTATATACGAACATTAAAACTAGGCAACCTACTTTCTTGGTTTCAGTCAGATTTAGACCAATTCTATTGAAATATTTTGAAATGATAGACAAGTAGAGACTATTTCTGCACCTCAGTCTATATTCTTGAACTTAAACCTCCAGTTATATTTCAGAGAGGCTTGGTAATATGTGTGCTGGGATCAGTACTAATTACAACCATAATTACTTTGAAATTATATAAGGATTGTCATGTGATTGGATGTTTTGTCCTCCAGAAGAGAAGCAAAGACAAAAGATCTTATTGACCATATTTGGTTCACACTCTTCCTTTGTTATCTCTCTGCTGTTTCTGTAGGTAATTAAAATCTATGAAAATTCAGAGCTAAATCTAGTGGTTAAATAATTCATTGTATATTTAACAGACAATCTGTACTCTTCACTTATTGAAGGTACAATTAAAAAACACATAAAACTTTAATTCATATAATGTTTAATTGGTAGGTTTGAAGCCAATTATGGTGCCAATGTACTCGTCCCTCAATTTTAACTCCTACATTATTTTTCATTAAAAATGTTAAATTAAAAGAAATTGTCATTAAATATCAAGGAAAGCTGTCACTGAACGCAGCAGGGGAAAGCTATAAAAAAAAGCTCAGATAACTTATAGAAAAGCTTCAATGGACTTACTTAAATAACAAAAAAGCCAGAATGGAATAAGCATGAGTTAACATTTTATTTTATGACATAGTAAAATTTAGAGGCTTAGAAAAAACATGTATGCCCTAAGACTTTGGATTAGTCATAGGAGACCCTTAGGTGTGGTTATATAAATATCTTTAGGTTCTGTTCCTTACCAAGTAGGAGGGATGAAAATCATATCAAACATAGCCTATGGTAAGGTTAGACACCTGGTCTGCTGGAGCCATTAACATTGTTTTTTTCCTGATTTAGTGTGTTACATGGGAGAGCTGCAGTTTGTGCTTGTAGTTTTGATTGAACAAATATTGAAGAACTGCCAGTCCCTGTCATTTTTAACTTATAATTTGTTTTCCATACTGTTCTAGAGAAAAAACGGAGTGAAAAAAATATTTCATACTAGAGAGCAGCGATGATATGTAACATGAGAATGGATAGAGTTCATGTTGTCACCAAGGAAAAATAGAAATTGATTCAATATTTTGGGCATCTCTGGTTTTACTTCATGGCTGTGTTTTTTAACAGAAAGACAGATAGAATCGGTGCTACTTGTCTCATTGCTGCAACAAAATACCTGACAAAGACAAGCTAGAAAGAAAGGTCTCATCTCTGTTTAAAGTTCCAGAGTGCACTGTCTGTGGTGTCAGGAACATTATGACAAAACCAGGAGGTGATCATGACAGTAAGCCTGTGGCCATATGATGACTAGTGCCAATGCACTCATCTCTTTCTTCTCCTTTGTTCATTCTTAGGAATGGAGGTGCTACCACATTTAGGGCGAGTCTTCTCACCTCAGTCAACATGATCCCTGACAGATGTACCTGAGAGTTGTTTCCATGGTAATTCTGCTTTCATCAAGACTACCAAGAGTAACTCTAATGGGTGCAGAAGACCCTGGATGCTGCATCCCAGCCACCTAACAAGTTCATCTTTCAGACCTTGGGTGGTTTGGTTTGTTAGTTTACTTTGTTTTTATAAGACTTCTGTGTTGAAAGGAATGACATTTTAATTTATATTTCTTCTGAGACAGAGATCACTTCTAAATAGCCTAGTTATATATAAGAAACGTTTCCAAGATCAGAGATATGTAAAAATAATATGACCAGAGTTTTCTGGCTCAAGATCAGTGTCGTGATCTCTGCTGCACTGACACTTTACTCTCCTAAGACTGGATGAGCTATCCCATTCATCCAGAAGATGCCACTTCTATCACCCTATCAATATGCCCCAACCTTCTCTAAAATTAATGGAAAATTGAGCCAGGCCTGGTAGCTCACACCTGTAACCTCCCACAACTGGAGGTTGAAGCAGGTGGCTCTCAAGATTGGAGTCACTCTTAGCTATATAACAAGACCTTGTCTCAAAACCCAAACTAATTAAAAACATCTGGGATTAGAAGGGAGGAAAATCACCGGTGATAATAACAACTCTTTAGAGAAGAAATATAGAATGAGTTAATAACCAATCTTAGACTCAAATTCTTCCTTTTGCACCTTTTGTCCACTCCAATACTAGCATGTCACAAGGTATTTGAAATTTCCTGCTAGAAACAACTAGCTTTAGATAAACAAGAAGAGCAGGATTAGAATTGCCTACTCAGAAGTGTGTGTGTGTGTGTGTGTGTGTGTGTGTGTGTGTTTGTGTGATGTCAATCACAGGAATGGCTCATAGGCTTTCTGATACCAAGTTCTCATTAGTCTGAAGAATATGACTTATGTGTGTAGAAGTTAGTTTCCACCTAAGTCCTCTCACAGTGTGAGAAACATGAAACACTTCTTTCATTCTTTCATGACTTGGTATGGCACACTATCAGAATGGACATTCTGGATTTTTGCTCCTAGCTGTACCTACTGTTAGTTACATGCCTTACTGGTCTATATTCCCACACTGGTTTTGAAAAAAAAATCTGTGTTGATTTTCTTACACTTGTTATTGGGATTTCAATACAAAATTATATAACAAAGGAAAGAAAACTGAAATATTCCCAGGCTTTTAGTAGTCTTTCCTAGAGCTCTTTTTCTTTATAGATACTACTAATTTTAGTGATTAACTCTGAAGAATGTAAGATTTCTCAAAAAGTTGTATATTGAGTTATAGATGCTATGATTCTGGTTTTGGTCAAATACTGTCAAAAGGCTTATAAAAAATAGGCCCAGGGTTTCTACCTGAAACCTTAGAACCTGTCTCTTCCCTGGTGTTCTAAGACTTCATGATGTGCCCTTCTGTGTCTGTTCTCATTCATTTCACTCTGGACTCAGTGGGCACTTTCAGTCTGGAGGTATAGATGTCTTTCCTGGCTGGAAATATTTTTCTTGTATAATTTCTTTGATAATTCCCCTCTCATCATTTTTATAGAACAACTATTAATACAATGAAAGCAGAAGAAAGTTTAAAGGAAAGTTCCTCGGTTATATAATACAAGGCATAAAAATAGAAGGGAAAGGAGACAGACGCCAGGTGTCAGCCAGCAAGCTGGCAGATATTTATCACAGGACTCTGAGGTTTAGTGCAAGCAATTCTTGCTATTATTTATTTAAAGTTTTCAACAGCTAAATTAGCAAAAATAGCTCACAGTATTTCAAAATCTCATTATTTGTATAGTGCTATCCTTTCGGCAAGAGAAAAATTTGACTATTAAGACCTGTTAATAGAGGACAAAATTGCATGGAGAAAATGCATGAGAAGGTGACATGCAGTGATATGTTTGTGAGCAGTCAGTGCTGCTACACACCCACTGCTCATATATAAATTTAAATATAGCATAAAACAGTCATTCCCTTCTCCGAAAGATTGTTTTGTTCAATCACAATCTCTTTTAAGTAGCACTGTGCCCACCCAATGGGGTTGAGTCATACGACGATGACTATCTGGTGTTAAATGGCTGAACTCTTATCTTAAAGGGAGGTTGAGGCAATGGTGTGATGGACACTATCACATCTTCCTTAGTGGATCCAGATTGAAAAATGCCTGCATCTGAGACCAGAGGCTACAAGAGGCTTCCAGAGGTTTCTTGCCATGCCGTGTCCTGTGCTCAAATAACTATTCCAAATAATCTCTGCCAATCTACAGCTTGAACAAGAATCTCCCATTAGGCTATTCATCCAGGTACCTGGCCTAAGGCAGCAATTAAAATTTTAAATTCAAATAGTCCACTGTTCTCTCCCATCTGATTATTCTTAATGCACATGCATTTTGCTCCCATTAAAGGAATGTGATATTTTGAACATTCTTTTGTTCTGATTTTTGCAACATATCTAGTTTCTTTTCAGCTGTTTGATTTGGTCTCTCCTTTACCATGCAATTTTTTCTCAAATGATGACAATATTTGAATATCCATTCCTATTTAAGATAAACACAGACTATGGAAAGTTGTTTGAAGCTCTATTTTCTCAAAGAGAAAAAAAATCTCTTAAGAAGGGAAGATAGGATGATGAATGAGAAGACAAAGATAATTTATTAAGTGAATTGTTTCACATGATTATGAAGGCTGGCAAGTCTCACAGCAGGCTGTCTGCTAGCTGGAGACAAATGAAACTGCTGCCATAGATGAGGTAAAATCTTAAGATTTCAAAATTAGGAAAGCTAATGATCTCTATCCAGGATGACAGTCTTAAGAACCTGGGAATCTGTTGACCAGAGTTCCAGAGTCCAGAGTTATGATATTCCTAGAAGAAGGTCTCAGCTTGGAGACCTTTTCTTTCTTTTCGTTTTATGTGAACTCCAGTAAATCTGCTAGTTTCTACAAACCTTAAGATAAATCTCTCTCATCCAGTTCATCAACTCACATACCACCTCCTTCACGATCACCCTCCCAGACATATCTAAAATAATGCTTACCAACATCCAATCAAGTTAGCATGCAAACTTACCAACTTTTGGTATTCTGTATGACCAATGGATTTCTTTTTCATGGCTATCACTTGTGAGAAACAACATTTACTAGACAGTTCACTATCATTAGATAGGCCTAAATGGTTTACATTTGAGTTTTCTTTATTTCTTTTCTTCCTTTTTTCCTTTCTATCTTCTTTCCCTCTTTCTTTCTTTCTTTCTTTTTTTCTTTTTTTTTTTTTTTTTTTATTTATTTTTTTTTGAAATATTGCACTGTGTTTCTCTGATCTAGCTTGTATGAGTTTGACTGTCTGGCTAATACCCCTTCACAGAGGAAAGGGATCTGTAGTGATTGTTTAATGAGCAGCTTTTACTAGGTCCTCTTATGTAAATTCAAATGCTCATCATTGCCTATGTTCTGCCTAGTATACTTGCTCTCAGAGACTCCCAGATTTCATTTTTTACAGAAGTTAAATCTATATCTCCTTTAAAAATCAGGAGATTCTGATGTAGTCAACTGCTTACTTATTGGAGAGACTTCCAACTATCCCCGTTGTTTTTTCACAGACGTCTCCCATGTGAACACTTCTGAATAGACTTCCCTTTTGTTATTCCCATCAGCATTTCTTTGATTAAAATAAATCTCTTTACAATATACTGCTTATTTAAGAAATGCTTATATAATGCTTACTATCTACCATTATGGGGCTAAGCTTAGTTTATTCCATTTTTTTCATTTATTTCATTATCACAGCAAAAGATACTCCTGTCAACAATCCAATGGCCACTTTCTCAAGCCCACATAGCCAGTACATGCCATGCTAAGCTTCAAGTTGCAGCAGTTTGGCCTGTTCTTAGTCACTCTGTTTAGTCATCTGCCACATTGCCAAACCACCATTATGACTCAGCATTAAGAGCAGATGAGTTGCTAAAGGTGAGATCTGATTTTCCTGTTTTGTTTTGCTATGAATTTCCTGAAAAAGGTTTTTACAAGGCTTTCTGAGATGTTCTTATGCTTAAAATTGTAAGCTGGATATAGATGTTTTTCCTAAAGCAATAACATCTGGTTGCAGGGACAGGAATACTAGAACAGAGTAGTTTAGAATAAAACATAAAGACATCTGGCTTCAGGGACTAGGTCCCTACAGCTTTTGGTATCTTTTCTGTCTTGGAAAATCATACAACTTTATATTCATACGAGATTACCAAGTTACAACTTACATAAGTAAAGCATAGGTAAACTATATACTTAAAGAATACAGTATAATGCATTGGCACATGATAGTGACATCATCATCCAAATCTAGATAATCACACTTGTCAGTCAGAGCCATACTTTTTTTACTCCCAATGGCTATATTTCATTTGTATCACTGTCCAAGCCAGTTTACCTCTCAGGATGCCCACTCATATGGAAACTAATATGCTCTTGGTCACTACTCATTAGTTTGCATTTTCTAGGATGTTATAAAATGGAATCAGAAAAGCATAATATTTCTCTGTCTTCTTTCCCTCAAAATCGTTATTTCTGGAGCAATTCATATTTTACATGCATTGATAGTGTATGCCTTTCTCTTTTTTGAGCAGGTTTGCATTTCATAGCTTCATATCAGTTCATCTACAACCCTATTGATGGATATTAGCTTTCATTACATTTTTCAGCAATTATAAATTGAGTTGTCATAAATACCTGTACCTGACACATTTTAGAAATATTTAATGTGTTATTGGCCTTTCCCATAAATCTGTCAACATTTCCTAATCAAAAAAAGTGAAAAAAACTTTACATATACATTCATAAACAAATGCAATTCTTACATGTCTATATGTATATTATGCGTAAGAGGTTGTTTCCTTTACTCTAATGTGATTAGCATGAAAATTATACAAAATTCCTAGGGACATGTGAGTTTTCTACTTAAATTTAGTTGCGGTAGATGAAGAACAGCCTGACTTTCCCTACACATGTTCAAGCGGCAATGACTCTGTATTCAGTTGTTTGCATGTTGAAATGCAGATTTCAGTGATGTGGGAGTCACGGGTCCGATGAAAGATTATTGTACATGTCCAGTGTCAAAATGAGGGGTTGAGTGTACTTCCCATTTAATGTCATAACACGTGCTTCTCCAAACACAACAAAATTGCCGTGAGATAAAGGAATAAGAAATTTCCATTATATTAAAGTAGTGTAGGTAAACATGTAGACATGGGCAGGAGTTAGTGGTAGAAATTACTGAAAGAAGGGAAATGATACAATATAATCCTAATACAGTTCTGACACTGCAAGAGTTGGAACCTGAGGGGCAGAGCAGGAAGACATGGTCATTCATCCTTGTCTTCACCACACTAAAACCATTAACAATGAGAATATTAACAGTTCAGTCATCAAGTAGCTATTTGTAGCCTAAATCTCCTCAGTACTCCACCCTTCCATTCACTCTTCCTGTTGTTAGTCTCTTGTTTTTATTTATTTTTTTATGTTTTTTTGTTTTTTGATGCATGATTTGGGCAATCTTTTTTGGGTAGATTCTTTTTTGCCTGCCTTTTAAATCTGAATTTACCTGGGACTCAATCTTACTTGCTTCTTATTCAGCACATTCTATAGTTGAGATTGTGTATGCCTATAGGATGAACTACTTGTTAAAAATGCATGATATTTCTATGTATGCCTTGTTGCAAATTCCTTCCCCTAACACTGACCCCCATCACCAACTACCAACTATCCCCTATACTTGGTTGCTTCAAAGTATCTCAAGATTGGTCTGTGTAGAATGGATTTCATTGTTTATTTTTCTCCTTTTCTACCTACCCCTATGTATTTTCTTCTGCATGTAATGCTAAGAATACTTGCAGAAATACATAAATAAAAGCATGGATTATTAAACTTTTACTTTTTGTTTACACTGTGTTCACTTAGACATTTTTGACCCTTACATTTTAATGTACACCTGCTCATACTTCTACAACAAGAAATATTTGTTCACATGTTTTGTCTCTCATGTAGTAAGTTTTTTGATATGACATATTGAACTTTATAGGACTCAACTTTAAAGATAAAACTATATAACAATACATAATTTTGTTGTTTGTATTATTATATTGTTGAAGATTAATGTAAACCAGATATTTAGTTTGGGCATCTGCACAGACTGTTCTTTCATTAGACAGTACTCTTTGCATTGTGCCGACAATGTGGGTATCATATGACTACTTTCTCACCAGAGGATTAGGTCTGTCCTTCTACCTTTCTGAAACAAGTGGGAAATAATTTTTTTCCTAATACAAACAATCTCCCCGTGTTGACAAACTTACCTTAAATCATTTGCATATGATCTCTGAGACTAGCTAAGTACCCTTATAAAGTGCTATGGCTTATTTTGTAGCCCTTATTCAATTTGAGGTTCTCCCTGTAGCAGCATCTGTGATAAATTCTGCTCTGCCTGATCAACAGGTTTCTCTGCTTCTCTGCTGGATGTTTGAGAAGAGTCAACAATTATTTCAACCGAACAGTCCTAGACACATGCATAATCAAAGCTTGCAAATGTTGTGCTTGCTTTGTCCCTGTTCCCTTTTCCTACTAAATAACAGACAGGAGTTTGGATAATGTATTTTATAATAAAAATGTGGAGAGGGGTGAGCAAATATGTATTAATTAAAGGAAACAAATTCACTTGCAAAAAATGAGTCCTGGAGACCTACTGTATAGCATAATTACTGTAGTATCACATGATCAAAATCTGAGAACCTATTATAGTCATTTTGCTAAAATGGATAAGTTGTCATACTGTATTCTAAATACTTACATTTATATCCACAAATTACTTCTGCTCTCAGCCTTGCTCAGAAAAGCTTTGATTTGTATTGGGCAGATGTAGAATTCCATAATTAATCAAAGTACTGAGAAGAAATGACTGTCAAATGGTCAACCCAACACAGGACATTTATATCAAAACATCTGAGGCTTGAGATACACTTCAGTAAATGAGCAGAAAAACTGTCAGTGCCATGCATGGGGAAACATGCTGAAAGAGGCTATTCTTAGACCAGACACAGCCACTGCGATGATGAACTCACTGTACCAATGGTTATCTGAGCAATAACTTCGTAAGATAAAGTTAAGAATTCTACAATGAATACAGGATGAGCTTGACAGGCCCCATTCCTCCCTGAAGCCCTAGTGTCAGGTAATGGCTACCAGACACAGGGGGAAGTGATTTCTTCAATGATGTAGCAGTTGGCTAATTGTTTATACTCAACTAAACGACCCCCAACACATACTAATGAAAGTAATCCTAAGTAAACTGAATGGATTACACACATACAGCAGACCTGGAGATAAGAGAGACACTGGTTGGTAAGAAGGAGGAAGTCAGTAGTAGCTGGAAGGAATAAAGAATAGGATGGAAAAAGTACATGATCAGAATATTATACACATGCACAAAACTGTCAAAGAATAAATAGAACATTTGATAGAATAGAATAAATAGAATAAATGATAATAAAATATACATTATCTTAAATGTTTTTATCTCATAAAAACATACAAATAGTGTTTTTTGTCTAGAATAGGTAAGCTTGGATTATTGGGTAGATATTAATTTCCATACTCAGCAAGTTATATGTGTTAATTATGTTCACTTCTCTGTACATAAGAAAATAGTTCCATGATTAAAAAGCAATTAGAAATTAGAGTTGTGTCTTCTCATGTATATCAGAAGTCTATATTAACATCTATCTATCTTTCTAACTATCTGTCTATATAGGTGATAGATATAGGTACAGACATATAAACTAATATGTACTAGAGTGCTACCTATACTCAGTGTTTGAGCATGAGGAACACCTTTACATTTTAAACAAATAAATGAAGTAAGAACTCACTGGATGCGTTTTATATTAGAAAAAAAGATGAATTAATTAAATTTAATCATTCTGGATACTCCGAAAGATATTTCCATGAATACTTAAATCATCAGATTCTCAAACCCCTTGTGTTCTTTGCTTTCCCATTGAGTGACTAAGGATGCACAAGCAAATAACATTCGATGTCAAGCTCCATGTTGGTAAGCAAGATGTTACATTGTGAGCAAAACAATCCCCCAGGAGGTAATGATTCCCTAATTGGTTCTTGATTATATCAATAAATGAGGCAGAAGCCAATCACTGGGAGAAGAGGAAAAGGTGGGACTTTGGGGTTCCAGGAGGAAAAGAAAGGGACAAGAGGAAGGAGTCAGGACAGGTGGTGAAGCAGAGAAAGTGGTAGGCATGTAGGTCTTAGGGAACCTGAGATGGATGCTAAGGAGGATGGGGCAGGATGTTCTTCACCCAGCCATTGAGTTATCTGGCTAGTTTTAAAATATTAAGGATGTCTGGTATTTTCCATCTGCGGCCACAAAGATGGGCCGGAGAAAGGGCACAGTGAGTAGACTTTGGTGGCTTGGTGAAGGTAGCCACCACGAGAGGTTGAGGGAGCTCTGGGAGAGCTCTCTAGAAAAAGCATTGGTGTTTCTAAAATTACACAAAACACTCCACTCCTAATCTCAACCCAAATCATTTTCTAAGCAGCATCACAAAACCTGTACCTTTGTAGAATTCCTAACTGCTCTGGAATAAGCCTTTAATACAGCAACAGAAGAATGAACAGTCAATCTTAAAATGACCAAGTCCAGCTATAGAGATTATACTTTGATAGGCATTTTCTCTCCCTCCCTGATGCAGGTACAGGCCAGATTAGATCAGATTAAAAATAGGTAAAAGACAAGATTATTAGACACTGCTGTCTGGTGTGTTCATTAGTCCTAAGGAATAGAGCTAAAGAAATCGTACATCCGGGTTAGGGCAAGGGAGTTTTATAGACTGTTGTAGAAGAGTGATGACTGACATGTCAGCTGTAGGCTGGGTTTATGCCCAAGTATGGCCAACAGCTGAGCACTTAGGCAGGGATTTGGGTAGCTGTCAACATAAGAGTAGGAGGAATGTAGGCAGACAGGGTTCCCCAGTTTGTGTAGGGGTGAGCAAGGGTTCCAGCATAACATTGTTACTAAATTGTAATCTTCCTGAGGTGAGGGCTTAAGCTTAAATGCTTTTATTTTTTCCATGACAGCAGCCATGAACACAACATATATTTAACTAAAATGTTTGATAAAGATTTATATAGATTCTGGTTGCAGAAAGGAAACATAGGATAGTACTTACCTTAGTTAACAAAAGCCATCAGTAGTGTTGGCTAACGATGTTGTCTCCAACAGGTGGTTTAAAATGTATCTAGAACAAGAGCATTGAAGTACAGATAATACGTTATATGACCTAACAATGATCTTACTCCTCTGAATATTTAAGATTAGTCATTTTTATATGTGGAACTAAGTTTTTTTGTTTTTGATTTTGTTTCTCAAAGAGAAGAAAATGAAAAAAAATAACATTTTAGAGCTATACTACTCTAAAAAGTGTTTATGTCCATAAGTGGTCAGATAATGTATTGTTGATCCTCAAAGATATCTACAAAAAAGGGAAATTTTCTTTTCTGGGAGTACTCTCTCTGCTTTATAGATAGCCATGTTACTTAGTTCCAAACTGTGGCCCTGGAAGCATTGTCAATTGCACTTTTGATGCAAGGAAAGTAGCAAACACCTTTTGTTCTGTTTTGTTTAAAGGAGTGGGACAATGAGTAATTCTTGAAATAGAAAACAGCTTTTAAGACATCATGTGACATATTGCAGTCTTCAGCAAATATTGTACCCATCAAGCCAAATTATTAGCAAAGCCCTTCAGTATGTTGAATCCAAATTCAGTCTCTTGGTCCAATTGATAACAGCTCCTTACATCAGTGAATATTTTCTTGGAGTTATTGTTGAATCTTATTGATGGAATCTAGGTGTATGGCTCTAGTTTTTTACTTAGTAGAGTCAAAGACACTCAACTGCTATTCTGGGAAGAAAAATGTTAGGGGCTTCCAGGAACTAAACCATTAGTTCATCTCTTGAGGTTTATAAGATGCTGAATTATACTTTAGAAGATAAGTAATGAATGCAAGAAACTGACAAAATAATAATTCAAGAGACCTTAAAGTCACATAAATGGTCAAATCAAAGTAAGAAATCATGGGAAGAAGAGACTGGGATAAAGATTTAGGGAGAGAATGTGTAAGCCTGATTGAAGCAGAGTAGAAACCTAGGCTGAAAGGAAGTGAGAAGTAAGGATATCAGTAGATTTACAAAAGTACATAATTTTTAGAGCAGATTGTATCTTTACTTATTCTCTTTGCCAGAGACATTGAGACAGGAGCTAGCCACATAAACAAAAAGAGAATAGAGCTCATAGGGAAACTTCAAGTACCTCATATGTTACTGAGAACAGACTGTGTGATTAAAAGAAATGGTCAGAGTTCAGCAGTGGGGCCAGGACCACTAGGGAGGAGAAGGAGAAAACATTGCCTGGTAGTAGATAGCAAAGTAGTAATGACAGACAGAAGCTCCAAGGGGCAAGGCCAGTGATGACAAGCTTGTCTCCACTAATCCTTGAGTGGCATATGTTAGGCACTATGGTATATATATTTCCTATATAGACAGTAATAATATACATTATAAGTAATGATGAATTCTGAAAAACATGACAGACCCCAGACTATCCTATAGTCAGAGAGTTAACTAAGAACAAATGTATCTACTTCTTTAAAGCTGGGAGGACTGAGATGATTTAGCAGAGCTATTGTGACAGCACTAGCCATGACTAACAGCTAGCAGACAGTTACTGTCGGCAGCTGACAAAGCACTGTAAGAAACGGACAGAGATGGTGTTGCTCTAATCAGTCCTTACTATGTGAGTAGTGTTTGAATAGAACATGATTTGGGCATGCTATATAGAATGTGCAAGCCCTCCATTGAGTTGGTCCATGATAGCCCAGAAAGCTAACTAACTAATCTCATTGGCTTTGGGTGTCCAATTTTTCGCATGACCTTATAAAACCCCCAGATAGGGGCATCTTATGGCCTTTTCCTCTCTTGGAAATAAATGTCTCCCACTCTCAGGACATTTTTTTCCCATATCTTCACCTTGCCTCAGTTCTTCACATTTCTACAACTGCTTTGCATGCTTCTATGAGAATCTATGATCTATGCCTTTAATTTTTACCAGTGTGAGAGACTTCGAGTCACTGTCTCAGCTGGACATGGGACATTCTTGAGTTTCCAGCACCTGAATTTCTTCATACAAGCATAAAGGGGCTAAGGAATGACCTCTTCAGCTTAAAAATTCTGCATCAATGTTTTAAATAGTTTCAATGAGAAACTTTCCTTTCCTGTGTCAACATTTTTCTTTACAAGGAAACATTCCTTCCTGAAGGGACAAGAAAAGATCATGCAACTCATAAGCCCAGAGACCTCAGGGTATGTGGGTAACAAGTGCTGGAATGGAGACTCATGAGCTGCCTGTGAGCTGTATAGGAATCTCCTTGAGTGTGTTTTCTACACTACAACTGCCCTTGAGTGACCTGTGTTCCCCTAAGCAATGCTAG
Source organism: Montemys delectorum (assembly GCA_019843815.1). Taxonomy (NCBI): domain Eukaryota; kingdom Metazoa; phylum Chordata; class Mammalia; order Rodentia; family Muridae; genus Montemys; species Montemys delectorum. Next base: position 26,643 of record JADRCD010236885.1, read on the forward strand.
CAAAGCTACTGACTTGACTGGAATCATTTCATTGTTCTATCATCTGTTCCTTATTATGAATGAACATCCTTTTACCTCTCTCTAAGGAAAATAGTCCACTCTCTTATTAAGAAATGTATATTTAAATATGAGCACATTTAACAATGAAAGTACAAAGTTCCCTTCTAGCCATTATTATGTTTTACTTCATTTGGTTCCAGATTCATTTCACAATTTTTCAAAAGCATATTTTCTGTACATTTTAGAAATGGTTATTGATTCATATGAATGATATAATTTTCAATTAATTTTGTTTTTTATCCAGCTGCGTTTTTTTTTAATTAGGTATTTTCTTTATTTACATGTCATACAATATATCCCTTCCCAGGTTCCCCTCCGAAAAAAAGAAGTAAAATAAAATAAAATAAAGAAACAAAAACAAAAATAATTTTCTATTACCTGAAAATATATTCTATTTGTTTCATCATACACATATATATAATAGTTCTAATATTTCATGCTGTTTTATCTATGAATAAATTAACATTCATTTTTATCATACCTTTTCTTATTATTTTCATACATAGCATTACATCTATGTACTTGAGTCATAGGGCTGGGAGCAGAGGCAATGTGGTAGAATGTGCAAATACAGGATTTTGAGTTGACTACATCTGGTTTTGATTCTCAGTTCTGTCATTTATAGTTTGTGATCTTAAGCAATGTATCTCACTTCCTTTGAGCTTTGGCTTCCTAAACTATAAAGTTAGCATCACTATGGTTACTCTGTAGTACTATTTTAAGAACGAGAATTAATAATTGAGAAGCATTCTGCATTCTTTTTGGCTCTTAGTGGATGCTCAGTGAATAAGAGCTATTATTCTCAATATTGATACTAGTTATTAGACTTGGTTTTGTGTGCCTTTCATTTGAAATAAAGCAACATTGAGTGATACCATCTCCTGAAAACTAGGAGGATTCCATGAAGAAAGTATGGAAAATGGACTCACAGGGAAGCTTGTCACCTGGTTTAATAGAATGGCATGCAATCTCAAATCCGGCCTCACAACCTCGGGGAAACAAGGATCTATTCGTAATTATATAGTAAGAGAGTATTTTAATGACAAAAATAAACATTACCAACCTCAATTGTTTCAGTTGTTTACTATCAGACACCATGCCTTTCACAATCATCTTTTGGGTTTTCCTAGAGATTTCCATCTACGTAGATATAATGTTTACTTAAGTCTAGGAGTTGACGCATTACTTCCCAGTCCCATCCCACATGTAGATCACTCCTTGGGTGCACATGCACAATAAACATTGCAACTGCTTAACTGCATATCAGGCAAACAAAAGCAACAACCTCTGAAATTTTAATTCCAAATCTTTGGCCAGGACTGATTAAATAGCTGAGTCCTAACAAGAGATTTCATAAGCTATCCAGAAATATTTTATCACTGAAAGCTGTGAGTGTGTGTGTTCATGCATATGTGTACATGTGTGTGCCCTTGTGTGCGTTTGTCCATGTATATGTGTGTGTGTGTGTGTGTGTGTGTGTGTATGTATGTATGTTTGTGTGTTTGCTTTACTTAAGTTTTTTGAATTTTTTTCAACACATGGAGAGGGCAGGAAGACAGACACACAGGTACCTGGCTTTTAGGTAACATAATTTGCATCTCATTACTAGCCTAAGTGACAATTGTGACAGAGGTTCATGATGAAAACCACACTTCATACTCGTAGGTCAAGTGAGTCGATTAAGATCTGTTTAACAATGTCAGAAATTCTGTACCTTTTAAAAGCATTTTATTATTATTATTATTATTATTATTATTATTATTATTATTATATATTTTCTTTATTTACATGTTACATGATACCTCCTTTCCTGCTTTCCCCTCTGAAAAAAAGAAAATATATAATAATAATAATAATAATAATAATAATAATAATAAAAACGTTTCCTCCCCACTCTCCCTGCTCACTAACCTACCCTCTTCTGCTTCCTGGCCCTGGCATTCCCCTACATTGGAGGATAGAACCTTCACAGGACCAAAGGCCTATCCTCCTCCCTTTCCTCCCATCAATTAGGCCATCCTCTGCTATACATATGCTGCTGGAGCCATTAGTCCCACCATGTGTACTCTTTGGCTGGTGATTTAGTCCCTGGGAGCTCTGAGGGTACTAGTTAGTTCATATTGTTGTTCATCCTAAGGGGCTGTAAACCCTTCTGTATTTTAACAAATAAACAAGCTCCCCAGATCTACCCAAGCCAAAAATCCAAACAAATACATTTTTCAAAATGCTAATGCTATGTATTTTGTTTATTTATAGAACAATAGTAAAAGTAAGGATATGACCTTGTTGTGATTTTAGCTTAACTGAAATTAGTATACTACTGAGTGCTTGGAATTTCTTGCTTCCTAGGAATGAGTGGCAGTTATGAATGGTTGGAATTTTATAATACTCTTAGTGAAAGTTGTAACTTTTTTCAATGTCAACTTTTAATGAAGGTTCTTAAATGCTTTAACCTCTCTTTTAGCCCACCACCCACAACAAGTAGTGGGAAAAATGGACATGGGGAATGTGGACCTGTTTAGAAAGGTTCTTTGGAACAACTCCTGTCTGTCTTGTCTGGAAATCAACAGTTCAGTTCACAGGTTAGCAGTGGGAGTTCCATCCACTCACAAACACTTTACCAGCAGTCCAATTCAGTAGAATCAGGATAGCAAACAGCAGTGACACTACCTAGAAGAGAAAGCCAGACCTCAGCACAAATCAGCAGGGTTGGGGGGGGGCAGGACCAACAGGTAAGCCAGAAAAAGTTCTTGACTGTGTGTCTCTCAGTGAAGTGAAGATCAGCGAAGACTCAAGACTAACAATCATTGTACAGCTAGCTCTATAAACAAGCCTAGCTCTGCCTATCACTGTCAATGAGTTCTATTTATACTCCCTCCAAACATCATATATCCTCCAGGGTCTTGCCTTAGAATGTATCTTGCCTCAGCATATGTATATGTCTCAGCTGACATTACTCTACCAATCAGCTGGAGTCCGCAAAAGTGGCAAGAAACCGAGGCACATCACCAGAAGTTTTTGGTTCATTTCTCTCTGTTGAGTTCCAACAAATGGAGCTCAACTACACAGTGTAAGGCAGACCAATATATGCCTGTCCTTAACAAAAAATCCTTCACCATGTGTTCTTTCCCGTGCTTGCTTTAGCAAAACATCCTCTCTCCTGTGTCTTGAAAAGTGAACTGTTTCTTCATGAGTCTGTCTTAGCCTTTCGCCTGTGTCCACTTCAGGAAAACACTCTTTCATATGCTTGCTCCAGCAAAGCACCATCTAACACAGCTGATTCTCCAAAGAACCTTTAAATTTCCACTTTCGAAAGTACTTACTTCTACTTTTTTATTGAAAATAGATTTTTTATATAATATATTCTGATAATGGTTTCCTCTCCCCTAATTTATCCCCAATCCTCCCTAACTCCTTATCCACACAAACTTGTGCTTTCTCTTTCTCCTTAGAGTACAGAGTTCTATAATAATAATAATAATAATAATAATAATAATAATAATAATAATAAAAATAACATTAAAAAATAATATAAAGTAAAAAGCAAACCAAAATCACATAAACAAAGAAACAAAAAAGAGACATGGAAAAAGCATAAGAAACACAGACACTTCTGACACACGCAGAAAATCCATAAAAACAAAATTGGAAACCAAAATATATAAGGAAAAGATTTCCCTGGGGAAAAATACTTAGAAGAAGCACTGTGAGACAGAAAAAACAAAACAAAACAAAAACTCGCAAAAATACAATCACCTTTGCTTTGTGTTGACTCTCTACTACTGGGCTTCAGGTCTACCCTGAGGTGTGCTTTGTTTACCAAGTGAGGCTCTGTTGAAAACCTTTTTTCCTTTGTGAGTGGTAGTTATTCAGAGATAGCTTCTGGTTTAGGGATGGGGACCTCTGTCTATTTCTCCTCTTTTCACTGGGACACCATCTGGGATAGGCCTGTACAGATTCTGTAGATGGTGAAAAAGTCTCTGTGAACTCATGTGTCTGTCAGTCCTGTTGTGTCTATAAGAACTTACTTCCTTGGTGTCCTCCCTTGTCTATGTCTCTTAAAGTCTTTCTGCCTCATCTTCTTCAGAGTTCTTTGAACCCTGATAGGAGGGATTTGATGCCAATATCCCATTAATGGCTGAGTGTTCCAAGGTTTCTTACTCTCTGGGAATTGTCCAGTTGTGTATCTCTGTATTGAGCCAATATAATCATCTCTGATGATGATTGAGCAAGATATTGCTATATGAGTACAGAAGAATGGCATTAGGAATTATTTTATAGGTATGTTCCTTTAACAGAACAGTAGTACTTAGTTTTCTCCCATCACTGGCCTCTCTAGTCTCAGGTACTTGGCCACATAGGCAGTGTTGGGGATGGGTTCCATCTCATGGAGTGAGCCTTAATTCCAATCAGATAGTGGTTAGTTATTCCACAACTTTTGTTTTACTATTGCACCAGCATAACATTCAGATGGGTCACAATTGAAGATCACACATTCTATAGTTGGGTTAGTGTCTATCTTTCTCCTCTAGTATTCATCAGTGTCTGCATTAGGGATTAAAGTGTTTACCCAGTAATAGTCTGATAAGTTAACAAAGAACAGTCATGGGTATTGTTGCTAATATGGCTTCTCAAACAAACTTTTGCTTTTGCTCCTCATAGTACAGTCAGCTGTAACAGGAGTCTACTTCTGCAGTCTTATGGATGAAGAGTTCAAACTTATGGATGAATCTAAAACTTAGGATGCCTTTCCACATTGGCGGGTTCACTGAAGTTGAAAAACATACATCTGTAGAAAGTGAGGTGAGTCAAGAAAGCACAGGCGTCATGTGAAAGGGCTAGCCAGTAATGATATTGGCAGAGCAGAAAAGCTTTCACACAAAGTGTTCCTTGTGGAGACAGCTAACCTTCTCCAGGGAAAGAGTTCCCAGTCATGAGAAAGGCCAAGTTTCTAAAACTCCTAATCTCCCCTGAGCAGATTATGTCCTTCCACCATTAGAACATTTTTTGATCAAGAGACACGTTCTCTGACATTGAATCATAGGACTAGAATTGACTCACATAACTCAGTGGGATTCGAAGAACCTTTTGGACCCAAAGCTTTGGCTAGAAAATGAAGTGTGAAGTGACATTTAGCAAGATTAATTTTTTACTCTTGCACTATCCCCGCCCCTATCTCTCTATCTCTCTCACTCTCTCTCTCTCACACACGCGCACACACACGCGCACATACTCAAACACCCACAAATTGTTAAAGATCTGGGTGTACAACCAAGGAGTGAGTAGGTACTGGACCCGGACCCCCTGCACATATGTATCAGATGAGTATCTTAGTCTCAACAGCAGGGCTTTTCTTGAATCTGTTGCCTATTTGGCTTATGACTCTTGTTTACCTAAATGGATTGTCTTGATTGGCCTCAGTGGGAGAAGATATGGCTAGTCCTCCAGTGATCTAATGTGCTGGGAGGGGGTGATACCTAGAGAGGGCCTCCCACTTCTGAGGGAGAAGAGGAGGGAAGAATAGGGTAGGTTCTTCCTGGAGCTACTCAGAGGAGATGGAGAGTTGATATTGGGATGCCAAGTGAATAGATAAAGTTGTTTGTTTGTTTGTTTCAAAAATCTGAGTATCTACATTAATTTTAACCAGCTTTTTCAATAGGGAAAATTTTCAACATTCAGAGTGTGTTCCTTATTTTCAGTGGTAGAAGTTGAATCACAATGTAATAGCAGTTGTTTACTGTTGTGAAGGAGAAGAAAATGGAGTAAAATCAACCATGAGTTTTTAATGCCAGCTTTTCCTATTTAGAAGATTGTTACTGATGGTATGACAGAAAATACAGAGCTATATTAACAGGTCACTCAGTCACAAAATTCCGTTAGTGTGGAAAATGACAGACCCATACTACATGCTGACAAATAAGGCCAGTGCTCACCTTTTATTCTTACATTGTCTTTTCAAATATTCTTAGAAAGCTGGAAACTGAGTGTACATTCAGGGCAGGATCCTGGAAATCGCATTTCATGAATCATCAGAATGTACCAATTCCTCTAGTTTTATTATTTTTACTTTTTCTAAAAATGATGGCAGCAAGCACAAGAATTTCAAATATATGTTCAAGTACAAATCTAAAGGAACATGCTGTAAAATAAACATGCACACTCAAAACATTACTAGTATATTTACTTTTTTCTTGGAGTCGAAGACACCAAATACCTTTTTACATATTTAAGGATTGTAAGAGCATTTCAGATTTGGTTATCAATGTAACAAAACATAAAATATTGATTTTAGCAAAACAGTAATGTGGAAAATTATATCAATAAATGTATTTTAACAGTGCCAAAGAGGTAATAACTATAGTCACTATGGTTACTGATGAACTGGCTATAGTGGTATGGATAAGGCAAATAAAAACAATATTGCTTGGTTTAGCTCAAGCAGGAAAATAAATATTGCTGCTATATGGTTTTGTAAATTGTTCCAAATGTTTTACATCTCTGGAAGAAAAGGTGAACAATGAAAATATTATATTAAAGAATATAAAACAAATATACTGGGGCAAATGTTTCATTTAGATTTAGAGACTTGTTATTTTATCCTTGTTTACACTGTAGAAAGCCCTTGATGGATATTCTGCCAATGTGCTAATACGGGCATCAATGACAATTTTACTACTGAGTTTGGAGAAGCTAGCTATCTGATTCAATTTCACGGTCTTATAACTAACTGGCATGTGTGCATGGCTATATAAATACTTTATGACATTTCATTTTTGTTGACTATTGACAAATTTTACATATATATATATATATATACATTTTTGAGAGTTTACTATTTTTCTACATAGTGATAACTACTAGGATCTACAAAATACTTTCAGTTTTGTAAGTTTTGCTCTGACTTTTATATGTATGCTATGGCATACATAGCCACATATACTCATACATATAACACATATCAACATACCCACATATACTCATCATAAGTTTGAAAAAAAAGTACAAACATAGAGAAGGCCTAAATCTTTGGTTCTCAATGCTGCAATCTTTTAATTCAGTTCTTAATGTTGTGGTGACCCCAACCATAAAATTATTTTTATTGCTACTTCATAACTGTAATTTTGCTACTATTATGAGTCATATTGTAAATATTTGTGTTTTCAATGCTCTTAAGGTGGCCCCTGTGAAAGGATCATTTGACAGCTCCCCAAAAGTGGTCATAACCTCAATGTTTGGAACTATTGTCCTAAAGGGACCCTGTTATTTCTCAATATTCTATCAGCAGTTCCAGAATAAGAGAGCAAAGGGTGGTGTTACTTAGTTAATATTATATCTCCTTTTGGTTTTTTGAATAGAAAGTTAAAAAATATATTTTCAACAGAACTCTTGTTGTTTCTTCTTTCTAGAACATTCTAGTCATGATATTCAACTTACCTGGGGACAATCTTTGCCTAGAGCTCCATTGCAACACAGCTAATTTTGTGTCACCTCAGCCAGCAATGGCTGCTGCTCTCTGCAGTTCTAGCTTGCTGATGGCTGTGAAAATAAAGAACTTCAGTTTGCATACAAGGTCTTTTCCATCTATAAACCTACTGTAACATACACTGAGCAAACCAATGCTTCTCCTGCAGATCATCACAATCATGCCTTAATGACTGGGTAATTATTTAGACATTAACAATATTGTAAATGTCTTATATTTATAAATATATAAGCTCTCTTACCTCTAGCATTAAATTTATTTTTCCCTGAATGTGATTGATTTGTACTGACTCTCCTCTTTAACCCCTATTAACAATTTTCTTAATTTATAAGTATTGTTTATTCAATATGAAATCACATGACTCAATAACTAAAAGTTTATTGTACATTTGAAAATTGTTCAATTAAAAACTTTGTTGATACTAGTGTGGTGATATTGGTTTCTGTTTGTGATGAATGCTACTTAACAGAGAAACTAATTATATACAGATAAACAGATTTTCTTCTTATAACAGACTGTCTTCCTAAATACACTTAGACTAAGATGAGAATGGTGACTCCCCTCTGACATTTAAAATAGTCCATGATTAGGGTACAATTGGTTTGTTGAACTTGGGAGAAAACAACTTATGAGATGAAATTATCTTTAGAGGAAAATTTAGAAATAATATTTTTAGCATTTATGTGTGAAAGCCGTCCTTAAGAGCTGAAAAATTAAGATTGGGTGAACTAGATATTAGTTATTTAAATAAATGATTATTAAACAAAACAGATATGGATCCACATACCTACAGCCATATGAGTTTTGATAAAGGTGCAAGCAGCATATATTGAAGAAAAGACAGCATCTTTGGCAATGACAAGGGGCACTTGGAAAAGTGCATAGTTACATCTAGAGGAATGAAATCTGGTTCCTCTCCCCCCCCCCACCTGCACACAGATCAACTGCAAATGGATCAAAGATCTCGATTTTAGACTTGAAACTCAGAAAATTCTAGAAGAAAGAGTAGGGAATACATTTTAGGATGTAGTCTCAGGTAAGGACTTTCCTAAAGTGATTTCTCATCTGTCTTCAATTAAGACTAACAATCAACTATAAGACTCCATAAAATTGCTGGGCAGTAGTGGTGCATGCCTTTAATTCCAGCACTTGGGAGGCAGAGGCAGGCAGATTTCTGATTTCAAGGCCAGCCTGGTCTACAGATTAAGTTCCAGGATAGTCAGGGCTACCCTGTCTTGAAAAAAAAAAACGACTCCATGAAATTCAAAAGCTTCTGTAGTACAAATTAAACTGTTAAGACCCTCGAGAGACACCATAAAGAATGGACAAAACATCTTTGCTAGATCCATAACAGACAGAGAACTGATGTTAAGAA
>JADRCD010236887.1:0-21132 GCA_019843815.1 Montemys delectorum
CCTTCCACAAGTTTGACGAGCATGCTACTGCAGAGCCATATTTTAAGTAGGAAAAGCTTTTTGAAGTAGTCTTTCACCTGTTGGTTAAAACTTATCTTTTCTTGTTGAGTTTTAGGTATTTTTCCTTCTCATAGATTTTTCTAGATTCCCATTTTGAGCAAAACCTGGCATTTTTTGGCTAGGAATTTGCGTGAAAATCATTTTGGAATGCTGTAGGTGTACACAGTGGAGACACCCGACTTTTGAAGACTGAAACAATTGTATAATGCATACTTGTGCTTAGGAAGTTAAAAAGTAGTCAGAGCTGGTGGTACGGCCTAAAACCCTTGCTGTTTGGGAGACTGTTCAGGAAAGTCACAAGTTCAGCTGCGGCCATGGCTTCACAGAGGTACCCAAGGCTATCTGGGTAACTTTGTGAGACCCTATCTTAGATGCCTGGCTTGGGCATCTGAAACCTCAAAGCCCACCCACTGTATGAGATAGGAACATGCCCCTCGTAGGTATTTCTTAAAGGCTGATGAGATGTCTGTTGCTCTGTGTTGGGAGATGTCTTGTAGACTTAGCTTAGGAAGCGCCAAGGGGTTTTCTGTTTGAGAAGCTATATCCTTGTTTTCTTATTTATGATATTTGTTTTTTTTTTTTTTTTTTTTTTCCCCCGAGACAGGGTTTTTCTGTGTAGCCCTGGCTGTCCTGGAACTCACTCTGTAGACCAGGCTAACCTCGAACTCAGAAATCCGCCTGCCTCTGCCTCCCAAGTGCTAGGATTAAAGGCGTGCGCCACCACTGCCCCGCTCTATTTATGATATTTGATGTAATAAATCCCAAGGCTTGTGGAAGGAAAAGATAATGATAATGGCAGCTCCAGTAAATGACCTTGAAGAAAATTGACCATAGACCTAAATACAGATGCAGTCTAGAGGCCAAAGAGTTCTTTGTACATGTTGTTTTTATTTGTGGTTGGTTTAGAGTATCCAGAGACTCAACAACCCAAGTATGATATTGGTTTTGGAGCAATAGGAAGCAGGCTTGGAGATGTTTATTAAAGGAATTTATTGTCTAGCCATATCTAAGCCAGCAGCATAGAACAGACGAGCACAGCACAGCACAGCACAGCACACACAGCACAGCACAGCACAGCACAGCACAGCACACACAGCACAGCACAGCACACACAGCACAACACAGCACAGCACACACAGCACAGCACAGCACAGCACGCACAGCACAGCACACACAGCACAGCACACACAGCACACACAGCACAGCCCAGCACAGCACAGCACACACAGCACAGCACAGCACACACAGCACAGCACAGCACAGCACACATGGCACAGCATAGCACAGCACAGCACACACAGCACAGCACAGCACAACACAGCACAGCCCTGCACAGCACACACAGCACAGCACAGCACACACAGCACATCACAGCACAGCACAGCCCTGCACAGCACAGCACAGCCCTGCACAGCACACACAGCACAGTTTTTATACTATTGCCCAAATCAGCAAGACTGAATTCCTGATAGACTATTTTCATGACAGTCATTATTGGGCACACTTATCAGGCTTCTATGATTCCTTCTTCAGTCACTCAGAAATTTTAAACAGTGCCTTTATTTTGGTCTTGTTTGTCACCCAGAGTCCCCTGAATATTGCCTATTCTTTCATCTACATATAACATAAAAACAATTTTAAAATATTTTTAGTTTTTAGAATTGCTTGTTCTATTTTATATGAATGAGTGTTTTGGTTGCATATATGTACATATACCACATGCATACATAGTGCCTTAGAGGCAGAAGGCGGCATTGAATTCCTAGAACTGGATGGAGTTTTGAATGGTTGTAAACTGCTTCGTGGGTACTGGGAATTAAACCCGGGTCTTCTGCAAGAGCAACAAATGGTCTAAACCACTGAGCACATCTCCAGCCCTACATAGAAGTTTTATTTGCTTATTAGTGCTTAGAAGCCAAGAAGTGGGAATACTGTTCAATAATGTTAAATTGTTAGTGGTTTTTCCAAGGTTGTTTCGTTAGTTCAATACTTATGACCATTTTTAAAATGGTTTGTTTTTATTTTTTAAAAGAGGTCTCAATATTATCCAGGATAACTTTGAACTCCAGCTCAGGTGAGCTTCCTTAGCATGGCAGTGGTCCATGCTGCGTTTTATGTCGAGACTTTCAGAAGCTTATGTAGAGCTGTGCTTAAGAACAAAGTCTCAGCTTTGTGTTTAGTAACCTGTACATTCGCATTAGGTATGTCGGCTGGTACTTTACATCACATCAGTGCTTCTAGAGAGGGTGGACCAATGTTTTTCACCACACAGAAATCAAAGATACAGACATGGTTAGCATTGTAGTAAGCACATCTCAGTTCCTAGACCTTGCTGCACATCTGCTCAAACACTTGGTTCTGACTGCATGTCACTGTTGGCAACACTGCACTCTCTATGTGCAGAGAGGAGGCAGAGAGCTGCCAGGCGGCTCTGTCCTCCACCAGTGCTCGAGCCTTTATGTTCCCTTCTTACGTGGGAGAGAAAGCAGAGTTTTCTGTTGGCTTCCTAGTGGTTTGTGGAGAGTGGCTGAACCGAGGCCAAGGAGCCTGATGACCTAAGCCCACCCCAGAGCCCAGGGTCGACTGAGGAGAGCACCGACCGGCTCCTGCAAGGTTTTCTTTAAACCTCCTCCCCAACCTGCACACATACATGGACATGCTCGTGTGTACACACAAAAAAATTGAAACTAAATTTAAAAAAAAGACTAGATGAATCTGTGAAAAGGAAAGTATTTAAATGTGTTATTATAATGTGCACTAATTACAACTGGAAAATTGTATTTTCCAGGGAGGGAGAGATTTGTGTCTACATTTGTATTTTGAAAGCTTCACAGGTGAAACAGCCCGGTATTGGCACGTAAAATATTGAGATACCCAGATGAGGTGAAGAGGGACAGGAAGTGTGGACAAGAGTATGCCATCTATCGATGTGATTGTCTTCCTGTGCACTCCTTGCCATGGTGGCCACCAGGGAGTCTAGCAGACAGTGAAAATGCTGAGCAGCTTTGCAGTAAGCCCTTGAGCTATATCATGCTGTCAACAAAGAAACTCTCTCTCTGGTTTGTTTTAGACTTTGGGACTAGTAGTCATATGGAAGGAAGACTCACCCGTCCTGGCCTGCCTGATTTCCTGAAGTGGCCTTTCCAGCTAGGTGCCATTCCTTTTAACTGTTGGGAACAAAAATGCTGGAGAGCTGGCTCAGGAGTTAAGAATATTTGTTGCTCTTGATTCAGTTCTTAGCAACAATGATGGGCAGCTTACAATGATTTAGATGAGTTTCAGGGAATTAATACTCTGGCCTACTTGGGTATCTACATGGAATGTGGCACATGCATTGTGCCCTTGCCCCCAATAAGCCTTGAAACAGGACAAAATGAAAAAGCTGTAGTGTGAAACTCAGTTGATTAGAGGCTAGCTCTAGAAATATGTTTATAGAGCTCCAGGGGAGCAGCTGGCCCCTGTCCTCATGGTGAGCCGGGCTGTTCGCTGTTGTTACTCTCTTGAACTCTCCACTGGCCTGCTGCTCTGCTGTGACCTGAGGTAAGGATCGAGCTGTAGACCCACAAGAGGAAAATATGGGCAATACCTTTGAAGAACAATGGTTATGTGTGTGTATGTAGCATGAACCTTGTTTGATGTAGCACTTCTAGGATGTGGAAATTAGATATGATAATGTAGGTTCAGACATACAATATTTCAGAGCCAAGGATGATTATTTATTAAATCATCTTTAGTTACCATTACCTTTACAACAGAAATACACTTGTAGCTTTCTGAACGTCAGATATTGTTTGCATTTGTTACACTTAATCTTCCTGTTTTTCTTGTGGAGGAGTTAAAAAGTATTACCTGTCCTCCCCGTCCCCCTCCTCCTACTGGAAGAGACGATACCATTTAAACTACTTACTAACCCTTCATGGGAGGCTTTAAGACAGTGTGTTCTCCATAGGTTCTGAAGTAGTAGCTCTCAGGCTACATCTTTTAGTAGAGGAGGTAGTCATGAAATGACTAGCTACAGTGGTAGAGTATGGGTCACCTCACAGGTAGGCAGGGCATGCTCAGCTGCAAACACATGTGAAGAAGCACCTAAAAATAACAAGGGATTGGGGCTTTCTTAGTGGTAGGAAGTGGGGGAAGGAAAAGCTGTATTTACAGACTGGTGCAAGTCTGGGGTGAGAGGTGAATTGAGATGCTTTGGAAAATAACTAAAAATGGGGGCTGGGGCGTACCCCGTTTACTTCATATAATGATACCTTGAAGCCATTTGGGGCAGAAAGGCAGTTTTCAGTTTTCTAGTTTCCATTTTTTGCTTGAGAATTGACTACTGCTGCAGGGAGGTGCACAGTTTAAGGGGGAAGTATAGCAATGCGTTTCCCACGCCCCAGTAGGCTCCTGCTTCAGCTTGTATCAAGGGACAGCACTATTTGTGAGAGAACTATTTGTGTACACTATGCCGTTGCTTTGAACGAAATTGAGATTACATTAACAGTAGCACCTGAACTAAGTGAGTGGTTAAGCATTATCATAACCAAGAAACTCTCTGTTGACAGTTTGCTTCAAAATTTAAAGTTTAGGTATCAGTGATACCGCATTACTCATTTTGGGGAGGTGTCCCTCTTCAAAATACTTTGGTCTTTAGACTCTATCAGAGTTGCAGAAGTGAAGCCCTCTGAGGTGTTTCGAAGGGCGTTGGCAAAGCTTGGAGGCGACTTTCTCACCTTTAGGCTGGCTGGGTAACCGCATAGAAACACAGCGCTCTCCCAAAGGATGTAATGGGTACTTTATTCTAGAGCCAAATTTGAGTTACCATGACTCTTGGAACAAAGATTCAAGTTACCCCTAAATACCGTGTTCCAATGTGGTGAATAGTCTTATGAAGTTCTTACAGTAATAGAGCAAAGACAGTTATAAACAAAACTTTATTATGAAGTCCATTATTTCTGTGTGTGTATGATTTAAATAACTAGACGACAGTATTTCACAAATGAATTAGCTGTATGAAATTGTATCTCAGAAATATCCAGAAGGCTAGGCAGGATAAATGGTAAAAAACTGTATGTGTTGCTTTTAGGATTCCAGTCAGTATCATGGTTTCTGCTGAAGAGACTGCAAGATCCTGTTGACAATCCTCCCTTGGGGAAATAGGAACAGGTCTTCTCCCCTTAGTAAAGTGATTCTCTAAAATCTTCTGGAGTAATTTTTTAGAGAACTAAGCCTTTGGAAAGATTCCTAAGACCAATTTTGGGAGGGTAGGTCAGAACCGAAGCTCTGGGTTTTTCTGATGCTCTGTTGCCTGCCAGCTCTCTGATCTTGGTCTGGGACTTCTGAGCCTTACTGAACTTGGTTGTCAGGCAGGTGCAAACTTTACTGTATAGAGTATTCATTTTGTCAACCCTAGAAGAACAGTCTTCCGTCTCTTTGCCTTAGTCCTTTAATGCACAAAATAACCTATATATAAAGCCAAACTGTGTTTAATATCCAACTTCTTATTGAAACAGTTTTTCTATGCTATTTCAAATCTCAGTTTTGTTGGCTTAGGTAGGTGTGTGTGTGTGTGTGTGTGTGTGTGTGTGTGTGGTGTGCGTTTGTGTGTGTTTAGGTCAGAGGGCAACTTGTAGGAATCAGTTACCCTTATGAGCCCAGAGATCAGATTGAGGCTGTCAGGCAGCAGGTACATTCACTAAATAGATGAGTCATTTTCTTCCTCCACCTTAACATTTTCTGTTAATTAAAAACATTCTGGGCTATGTAGCAGAAGGCCAGGGATATTTTCTTTTCTTTTGAGGGTGTGGCTTCTGTGGGCTACCTTTTTATGTTTCTATTTTTAGAAGCTTTCAGAGGATCCCAGGCTGATGAGTCAGATCCAGACATGTTTTGTAGGAGATGAGACAGTGGAGAGTGCCTAGTCTGTAGGAGATGAGACAGTGGAGAGTACCTAGCCAGAGTGGACAGAGGACCAAGGTGTGGACTGAGGAGGAGGTCGTCCTCCTGGGAGCAGATGACTGTGCCTTCTATTTCAGAACGCTCAAATTAGAAGTGTCACCATGGAATACACTAACGCTGCCCACCCATTGGAGGGATGTGTGAGGGCTTAAATGAAGGCTCATGAGCATTGGTAGAGCTGAGCCTGTCCCAAGGGCTGAGCTTTCCTGCAGCCTATGCCGAGAGTGGTTTTGAGCTTGGGTTATGTGTGGGAGAATATTTCTTAGACAGTACCTGGCTCGGACCCTTTCTCTCACGGATGACTTTTTTTTTTAGGTTGGCTCATTTCCAGAATCTCCCTTCTCTTCCTGTTCAAGTCCGTCTGTCTTCCTGTCTGTGTGCTGCCTACCGCCTCCCAGTGTGTTGTAGGAGTGACTGAGGTACAGACTTATTTCAGGGGATCTACCAGTAAAAGAAGTCCAGCTAGCCTCCCTGGGATCCTAGAGCTGCATATTTTTCGAACAGGTCTCTCTTCTTGCTCTTTATCTTGTAATGCACATTGGGACACAGTTGAGGGGGATCCCATAGAACAAGGCCAAGGCCGGGTAGGGGGTGGCTTTTCCACCCTTGAAAGAACTTTGGCTAGAGAGATGGCTCAGTGGTTAAGAGCACTGACTGCTCTTCTGAAGGTCCTGAGTTCAAATCTCAGTAACCACATGGGGGCTCACAACCATCCGTAATGAGATTTCACACCCTCTTCTGGTGCGTCTGAAAACAGCTATAGTGTACTTACATATAACAATAAATAAACCTTAAAAAAAAAAAAAAAGAACGAGCTTTGGTTGTCTTGATTTTACCCGTGAAATATTTTTAAAGTATTGGTGATAAGTATAAATGTTTTCTGGGAATGCTTCGAGTATATGTAGCTATTTTTAAAAAAAGTTTACTGTCTAGACTGTATTAGGGCTTATGTGACTGCACCTTTATTCTCTTTTAGTGATATTTTCCTGTTTCCTAGTACATGTCTTGGGAAAATTTTAGAAATCTTTTTTAACTATGGTAGAATACTTTTGTCGAAATATTTAGAGTCAGACTGATAAAATTACTCAGGTAATAAATGGGATTCCTGACAACTTGAATTTAGTCTTAGGAGCTAGAAGGGAAAGAATCAACTCCTAAAGATTATAAATTTTTGACCCCCACATATGCACTGTGGCATGAGTGGGTATGTGCTCTTGCACACACATTCACACATACACTAATAATAATATTTCAAGTAGAATATATTATGAACAATTAACAGAAAAATTTCTGACCTGTGTATCTCCTCAGTAGCATTTGATACTGTTTATGATACCCACCATAATACAACACTAGGTAAATCTCTGTGTTACAATGCCCAGTATCTCTCTCAGGGACTGCAGCTTTATTTGTAGGAGATGGAGGATTATTACAACAGCTGTTTCAGAGAAAGAAATTTAAGTGCTTGAAGCATAATAACCTGTTTTGTGAAGGCCGTTCCTGGTATGTTTTCCAGTAGGTAGTTGGAGCTAACACTAGTGCAAGGTCCCTCTCCAGGCAAGATGGCCTGCATGCAGGCTAGAGTACAGCACCTTCCAGGGCGCTAGTGCTCTTCTGAGGCCCTGGCCTTGCTGTGAATGTTGGAAGGAGGTTGTGCTCCTTCTAGTCCATACAAAGCCCTGTTGGCTTTAA
Source organism: Montemys delectorum (assembly GCA_019843815.1). Classification (NCBI taxonomy): domain Eukaryota; kingdom Metazoa; phylum Chordata; class Mammalia; order Rodentia; family Muridae; genus Montemys; species Montemys delectorum. The sequence continues at coordinate 7,696 of JADRCD010236887.1, forward strand.
CTCTTTCCTAATGTTGTTTCCTGACCTTGTGATGCTTAACTGTTTCTCCCAGAGCTGCCACGGACTGTGCTCAGCACTTCATTCACTGGGAAAGAGGGAGAGGAACTTTAATTTCTGCTAAAGATTGTGCCCATTGCAGAAGCTCAGATTTTCTGTGTCTGTATCAAAGTGCACATTAAAACAGTTCATGTTGTGTCTCCTTTTATCCCTCTTATTAAAATATCTCCATGGTATCTTGTTTGTTTTGCACTCTTCTGTGGCCTCTTTGTAAGGTCCTTCTCATGCTTCCTTTGTAATTGAATTTTGGAGAGACGCTGAGTTTTTCTGGTTCCTCATTAGTCTTGAAATGAGGTGACTGTAGCTGTCTGGTCACTTGTGGTGTCTCTCTAGTTCTAAGCTCTGCTTACTGTACAGTCTAATATTAAAAGAATCCATCCTCTGTTCCACTCTGATGGGAGAATAACAATAACGAGGACAACCCTACCCCCCTCTTAACTGCCAGTGGTTCTCCACCTCTCTGGAAACTTGTGAGAGGCTTTGAAGCTCAAGTGACATTGTTCAGGTCTTACCCTAGATTAGTGGTTCTCCACCTTCCCAAAGTTCTGGATCTTTGATATAGTTCCTCATATTATGGTAACCTTCAGCCATAAAATTATTTTGTTGCTACTTCATAACTGTAAATTTGCTACTTTCGGAATTATAATATCTGATATGTGACCCACCACCTGAGAACTGCTGCCCCAGAGACGTGTTGTAGTGAGGACCCAGGTTTAAGTCTGCAGAGGCATTTCCATAGCAGTTGTCAGTCACACAGGATCCTTGGGGATGCTCTTGTCTTCTCACCTGTATTGTGCTGCTTCGGTCTCGGTACTAACGATGGCTCTGCTCAGCTCTTGGGAAGAGTGTGGTCTAGTAGGGACAATGTCGGCCCTTCTTCTCCCCTAGCCAGCATACCTGTGGGGTTTAGGCAGCAGGGGTATCATTGCCCCTGCCCACCCTTAGACACTTGTGCAGTTCCTGTAGCTTCCTTTTTCCTGGCTATTTCATTCCTTTAAACTACTGTTTTTGTTTGTTTGTTTGTTTGTTTGTTTTGTTTTTGAAGGCATAACATATTTGTGTCACCAATAAACTAGTATTTCTTAGGCACTGTGAACTGTATCACTAATTTATAATTTTAAGAGGAGTGGAGCAATTTGTTATACCTGAGCAATAGTGATGTACTCACATATCTTAAAAAGTAATAGACTTTTTTTTTTAACATGAATCTTCAGTTTTTTTTTTGTTTTTTAGTAACAGCAAAAATTTGTTGACATTGTTATTTCTAGTGAACTGAAGGCTTTTTCTGATTTTTTTTTTGTTTTATTTTGTATTGTTTTTGAGATGTGGTCTGAGTAGTTCAAGGTTGCCTGTGATTCATGGGTGTGTGCCAGCATTCCTGGCTCAAACCTAAAACTTATACAACTAAACTTTGGCCTTGTTAATTTTGTTTTGACAGGGTCTCATGTGATGGGGCCAACCTTGAACTCCTGATCCTACCTCCCAAATGCTGAGAGAGGTAACTAATAACAAGCTTGACTCACAGTAGACCACTCTTTAATTTAGAAACTGTGCTGTAGTTGAATTTGAACAGGTGAATTTTGAAATCTTTTGTAACCTTGCTGTATTTCTACATGGTGGTTTATTTTTATGTTTAATGGAAGGGACAGTTGCATCATGCACCATGAGACTAACTCAGCTGAAGGTTGTAGTAACTGGGTAGTTTCTATGGGTATGTGGTCTTGAAAATTGCCCAGTTTTGGGAAATGTAAGGTCATAATGTACAGCCCTTAGGCTCCAAGTTCCCCATGTAACTTGAGTAAGAATGGAAGTGAAAGCAAGGACAGTTGCTCATGGAGGCTTTGGACTACAGCTGAGCCCAGGCTGCTTCTCTGCGATCTTCCTGCAGGGGGAGCTACCACACCTCATATGCTAGGTGTCTGATAAGCACTGTGTGTGTGTTGGGGGAGCAGTCTAGCAATCGTGAGTGTGCACTCGTGTATGTGCATGTGTGTGTATGACTGACTGTCAGCTCAGCATAGTGTACATTGTTTCAAAGGCTTTCTTCTACAGGAAGATTGTCAGACATGCAAGGAAGGTAATTGATAATTTTTTTTTAAATCAACAAATGAAGAAGGATCAGTTGGAACTGATTTACATATATAACTCCCTTAAAGATGGCCCAATTTGAAACAACATTCTTCACGATAGTCACAAATAATATAAAATACCTTGGTGTGACTCTAACTAAGCAAGTGAAAGATTGTATAACAAGAACTTCAAGTCTCTGAAGAAAGAAATCGAAGATCTCAGAAGATGGAAAGATCTCCCATGCTCATGGATTGGCAGGATTAATATAGTAAAAACGGCCATCTTGCCAAAAATGGCAATCTACAGATTCAATGCAATCCCCATCAATATTCCAACTCAAGTCTTCACAGAGTTAGAAAGAGCAATTTACAGATTCATCTGGAGTAACAAAAATCCTAGGATATTGAAAAATGTTCTTAACAATAAAAGAACTTCAGGTGAAATCACCATCCCTGACCTCAAGCTGTAATACAGAGCAATCATGATAAAAACTACATGGTATTGGTACAGTGTCAGGCAGGTAGATCAATGGAATAGAATTGAAGACTCAGAAATGAATCCACACACCTATGGTCACTTGATCTTTGACAAAGAAGCTAAAACCATCCAGTGGAAAAAAGACAGCATTTTCAACAAATGGTGCTGGCTCAACTGGTCGTTAACATGTAGAAGAATGAAAATCGATCCATTCTTACCTCCTTGTACAAAGCTCGAGTCCAAGTGGATCAAGGACTTCCACATAAAACCAGATACACTAAAGCTAATAGAAGAGAAAGTGGGGAAGAGCCTCGACCACATAGGCACAAGGGAAAAGTTCTTGAATGGAACACTAATGCAAGAATTGACAAATGGGACCTCATAAAATTGCAAAGCTTCTGTAAGGCAAAGGACACTGTCAATAGGACAAAACGGCAATCAACAGATTGGGAAAAGATCTTTACCAATCCTCATCTAATACAGGGCTAATATCCAGTATATACAAAGACCTCAAGAAGTTAGACCCCAAAGAACCAAATAACCCTATTAAAAAATGGAGTACAGAGCTAAACAGAGAATTCTCAACTGAAGAATATCTAATGGCTGAGAAGCACCTAAAGAAATGTTCAACATCTTTAGTTATCAGGGAAATACAAATGAAAACAACCCTGAGATTCCACCTCACACCAGTCAGAATGGCTAACATCAAAAACTCAGGTGACAGTAGATGCTGGTGAGGATGTGGAAAAACAGGAACACTTCTCCATTGTTGGTAGGATTGCAAGCTGGTACAACCACTCTGGAAATTAGTTTGGCAGTTCCTCAGAAAACTAGACATAGTACTATTGGAAGACCCAGCTATACCACTCCTGGGCATATACCCAGAAGATGCTCCAACATGCAATAAGGACACATGCTCCACTATGTTCATAGGAGCCTTATTTATAATAGCCAGAAGCTGGAAAGAACCCAGATGTTCAAGAGAGGAATGGATACAGAAAATGTGGTACATTTACCCAATGGAGTACTATTCAGCTATTAAAAACAATGACTTTATGAAATTCCATTTGGAATGGATACAGAAAATGTTGTACATTTACACAATGGAGTACTACTCAGCTATTAAAAACAATGACTTCATGAAATTCTTAGGCAAATGGATGGAACTTGAAAATATCATCTCGTGTGAGGTAACTCAGTCACAAAAGAACACACATGGTATGCACTCACTAATAAGTGGATATTAGCCCCAAAACTCCAAATACCCAAGATACAATTAATTCACAGACCACATGAAATTCAAGAAGAAAGAAGACCAAAGGATCCGTCTGTCCTTTTGAGAAGGGGGATCAAAATACCCATGGAAGGAGTTACAGAGACAAAAGTCTGGAGCAGAGACTGAAGGAAAGGCCATCCAGAGAGTGCCCCATGCAGGGATCCATCTCATATACAGTCATCAAACCCAGACACTATTGTGGATGCCAACAAGTGCTTGCTGACAGAAGCCTGTTATAGCTGTTTCCTGAGAGGCTTTACCAGTGCCTGAGAAATACAGAGGTGGATGCTCTCAGGCAGCCATTGGACTGAGCACAGGATCCCCAATGGAAGAGCTAGAAAAAGGACTCAAAGAGCTGAAGGGGTTTGCAGCCCTGTAGGAGGAATAACAGTATGAGCTAAACAGTACCCCCAGATCTCCCAGGGACTAAACCACCAACCAAATAGTACACATGGAGGGACCCATGGCTCCAGCTGCATATGTATAGCAGAGGATGGCCTCGTCTGTCATCAATGGGAGGAGAGGCCCTTGGTCCTGTGAAGGTTCTATGCCCCAATGGAGGGGAATGCCAGGACCAGGAAGCAGGAGTGGGTTGGTGAGAAGGGGGAAGGGGGAGGAGATAGAGGATTTTTGGAGGGGAAACCAGGGAATGGGATAGCATTTGAAATGTAAATAAAGTATCTTAAAAAAACAAAAAAAAAGGTATGGGAGCCACCACTGCCAAAGGCTAAGAGCAGCTGAAAGTAAGGGACTTGGAGGACCCTGCTGCGGCCAGTTCAGACTGATTTTATATATATATATATATATGCACAGCTTCATTTGAACAGTGGGCTTGTGTTATTCAAGGTTGAGAACCGAAGTCAGGTTAGATAGATAGATAGATAGATAGATAGATCGGTCCATGTATATATGGATTTATAGGCTTGGCTCATCCTATTAGAGGCTGGTTTGCCTAAAATCTGCCTGCACGCTGAAGAATAGGAGGAGAAGGGAAGGAGGAAGAGGAAGGGGTCGGGGAGGAGGAACTACACAGTTCAACAGCTGGGTCTATAATATAGCTCCAGTCTGAGGCATAAGACTTAAAAGTTCCCTGTATTGGAAAAATCCCATGTTGAAAACGCATTAAACGGGCGGTAGTGGCGCACGCCTTTAATCCCAGCACTTGGGAGGCAGAGGCAGGCGGATTTCTGAGTTCGAGGCCAGCCTGGTCTATAGAGTGAGTTCCAGGATAGCCAGGGCAGACAGAAAAACCCTGTCTTGAAAAAACTAACCAAACAAAAAAAAAAAAATGGCAAAAAAAAAAAAAAAAGAAAGAAAAGAAAACATATTAAAATCTTGCGGGGCTGCCTTGCCACTGGGGTGCCTGGAGCACCTCCAAATGGTGAGCTCTGAGGAGGTAAAATGATGTTCGTAATGGGGGTTCTCAGTCCGTGTTTTCCTGGAGTGGGAAATGGCAGAGTCTGCTACAATTTCTATGGTTCCCAGACTCCAGCAGTTTAAAAAAAAATGGCCCCATTTGGAATTGGTCCATTTATCATCTTGGAAATCATTTACTTGGGCACTTGGAATTCTGTGGTGTTTTCCCTCTGGAATTCATTTAATAAAATCTTCTTTACCTTTTTATTTATGGAGCTGAGGTGAGCTGCAGCTGTGCATGCTCCGTCCATCTTAATGAACACAATTAGCTCTGGTAAGATTTTAATTTTTCCTCAGGTCTAAATGTGACTTCCAGAATTTCCACACAGGATGGAAATTCATTGCTGTCTTGTTTCTTTTAAATACCACAATGCACTTTGTTGTGGACTCAGGCCTGGAGACTAGATGGTTGTTGTGTTTGCACATTTTCCAATCAGTGAGCCAAATGAATTTGTTAGAAACCAGTCAGAATAGTTTTGTTCTTTTGCAGGTATTTTTTCATAAGTAGAAAGCCTAACCTTTACTCTAAAAGAGCCTGGTTGTGTTTTAGCAGCATTACTCGGAAGACGCTGGCTTAGGTAGGCCCCATGTCTGTGCTAACAAACAGCCTTTTCTAAGATTACTGCATTGTTCACTTTAGCTGATAATAGCTTAAAAAACCAGAACTATTTTGTTTGGAGACTGGATGAACTTTAACAGTCTATAAAGTTAGCCTTGTAATTCATGAGGTGTACTTTAGTTTTCTGTTTGTGGAATAATCAGTCTGTCCCTGCCACCTTCTGGAAGTGGATTGAAAAGGCTCTCCCATGAGAATAGCAGCCATCCACTGCTTCTTCAGTTCTTGTGTTTGGTCTGTGCTTAGATCCCACACCGGTGCTGTTACAACAGTGAATCCAAGGATTACTACACATCTTCAGGTGCTGTTCTTAGTTATAGAGGAATAGCCAGGCGAGCAAACAGGCCTCGATGCTCAGAAAAGGCTGGGGAGGTATGCTAGACAGCCATGGGAAGAGAGCTATGCTGAGGGAGCGCCCTCCCTGTGGGTGGTCAAGGACAGTCCGGTATGGGCTGAACCTGGAGGAAGGAATGGGCTAGGTTTGAGGGAAGAACCTCTTGGCCAGTGCATTCCAGTCCTGGAACTCTCTGGGATTGAGCTGAACTGGGGACATGATGCATGACCTTCCCGGGTGCTGGCTGGTAACTGCATTAGCCTCTCAGGAGTATAGGCCTGCAGTGTTTGTTTGTGACCCAGCTGTGCTGGGCACTCTCACTGGTGGGATACTGAAGATGTGTATAAATGAGTATTTTGAACATGCAGAGCTTGGTATTGGAAATCTTAAATTGAATTTGGGAACACTGAAACTATTTTCCTTTTTCTTAGCCTCAGTAACTTGTGATTGGTGGTTGGATATCCAGTTGCACGTCCTCACATCAATGCACTGCCAATGGTAAGGTGCCTCTCCTTTTTCTCCTGTCCCATGCTGTCAGTGCTTTATAGATGTGCTTATTCTTGTTTTTTAGAGACTTTTGAGAATTAAAAATTTCTCAAAAATTTCAGAAAGCCCAAAAGTTTAGAATATTTAGCAAAAGAACCCCTACTTTAAAGATTCTCATTTTCCTGTAATTTTTATGGTTACCTAGTGTCTTACTTTTATTGTTGTACTGAGTCAACATGACTAAGGCAATTTATAGAAGAAAGCATTTAATGGGGGCTTATGGTTTCACAGGGTTGGAGTCAGTGACCACCAAGGCAGGGAGCATGGTAGTAGTCAGGTTGGCACAGTGCTTGAGCAGTGCCTGAGAGCTTACATGCTGAGACGACAGCCATGTGGCATGGGAATTAGAGAGCTTTTGAAACCTCAAGTCCACCCCCAGCCACACCTTCTTCCCAGTTTCAGCCCCTAGGACCCAAGCATTTGACCGCAGGGACTGTGGGGGCCAATCTCACTCTGACAAAACATACGATATCAATTTCATCTTTTGTGAAGTGAACTACTCTTTGTGAGGAGAATTAATTGTTCTTGTTAAAAATTTGATATTGATAGTAATAGTTCCTTTATTTTTGTTCATCATTTTAGTGAGTTTTAGGACACTGCTTATTGTGATGTTACAAGTTAATATGCAGCTAAACGGATAATATTGTTCATTTTTATTTGTTAACTTTAGGGGAAAGACACCTTTACCTCTTTAGGAAGGTTTAGAAGTCTTTGATTTTGAATTATAAGCCTCAGCTGTTATATAACAGTGCCCATGTTTCCTGTTTGGTGATTGGTGCTAACTTAGTAGTAGAGTCTGTGAGGTTCAGCGGTGCTATCGATTACGTGACCTCACAAACTACAATTTAGAGTGATTTTATTCTACTTTAACATTGTGTGCTTGCTTCCTCTCGTAGATTTTTTTTTTCAATTAAAATTTTATTTGATAGCCAGGCGGTGGTGGTGCACACCTTTAATCCCAGCACTTGAGAGGCAGAGGCAGGCAGATTTCTGAGTTTGAGGCCAGCCTGGTCTACAGAGTGAGTTCCAGGACAGCCAGGGCTACACAGAGAAACCCTGCCTCGAAAAACCAAAACAACAAAAAAAATTTTGACAATTTGTGTGTCTGATGCATTTTGACATCTGTTTCATTTTCCTTCCTTAACCCTCCCCGCCCCCCCTTTACTCCCTCTGGAATAGTCCTTCTTTGTAACATGTACATATGCACCCACAGCCCCTCTCTTTGTTCTTTCTTTTTTTGAGATAGGGTCTTCCTGTTACCTTAGGTTGACAGAATTCAGAGAGCTCGGCCTGCCTCTCCATTCTCTGCTGTGACTGAAGGAGTGTGTGCACCACTGCTTTAGCCATAGGCTGAATCGGGTTTGTTTTGGTGAGTGGGTGTAGGGTTATTTGCTGGAGCAGAGACAGCTTTCCAGGGGCTATACTTCTGAAGAGAAAGGACATCCTACCCCCAGCTACCATTACCACACACTGACCTTCTAAACTGAATTTCTCCTATTTGGCTGCTGTGTGTTTGGGGATAAATAAGTGGTGGAGTGAATGGCAGTCCCTCACGCCCACGGTTATAGTTGCTGAGGTTCTGCCACCTTTAGTACGTCGCCAGTGATCGGAAGGGCACTGCGATGAAGAATGTGCTAAGCTTGCCTGTCCTGTCCTGGGCATGAAGCTTCCTGCTCCAGGGATCCGCTTTCCTGCCCGCTTGTCACAGAGCTGTCAGGGTATACGGATGCCAGTCATTTTTTTTCTAGTGTAAGGAAGAGACTATTTCCCATTTTCCTCTGAAATTTTCATGTGCAGGTGTCCAGTGATAGCAACACTCATGTAAACACTGGGCATTGGTGACCCCTTTGCTACCTTCCCTGGACCATACAATGAGTTGACATTGCCTTACCTCTTAAAATGCACTTCACATGACCAAAACTGACAGTTTTCCTGTGCAACTTATTTTATATTTTTTTCTGGAATTATCATGTTAGTTGGACTCATTGGTTAACAGATTATGTGATGACTTTTATTCTTTATTTTTTTTTTAAACATATATTAGAGAGAAAAGTTATAGCTCTTTCTCCCACCCATGACCCCTGTTATGGATATTCTTTCTGACAAATTGTACCCTGCTGTCTGATTATTGTGGTCATCAAGACACCAGTTTTATTCCAAAATATTTCAGTATTAGAAGTTGCATACTCCTATATAATTACAGTTTCACTCTTCTGCCGTAGATTGACATTAGCTTTTTCACGTGGGATGGAGTGAGAGTACATGTTACATTCATATTTGAAACCACAGAACAGGTGCTGCCCTCAGCACTGTTGTGCACCAGTGATGAGTGGTCAGAAGTGCGTCCACACCTGCACCTCCGTCATTTCCTTTTCTCTGGCTATGAATAAGTTAGGGCTCTTCTGGAAGCAATGGTCTAACATAGCAATACTTGTCTCTTCTGATTGTCCTTTTAGTTTCTATATATGGTGTCTAGAAGTCCATCCATGTTGAAGCCAATAGCACAATTTCCTCTATCTTCCTTTTTTTTTTTTTTTTTTTTGCAACAGGGTCTCATTTAGCCTGGCTGGCCTGGTGCCCGATATGCAGACCAGGCTGGCTTGGAACTCACCACGATCCACCTGTCTGTCTCCTCTCAGTGCTGGTAAAAAAGGTGTGCTCCATCATGCCTGTGCTGTTCCCTGCTTTATTTTCAGAGGCCGAAGAATACACCATTTTATGCATATTCTTTCTTTGATTAGTGTTTTGCTTTGTGGGCATTTGGATTGCTTCTGTTTTGGTTTATCCATGGGAGAGTTATCTGAGATCTTGATTTCAGATTTTAAGATGTTCTTTTTGGATTTCTGAGCAGGCTTTTTTGGAGCATGCAGGTGTTTTTTAGCGTTTTTTGAGAATTTCCATACTGTGGTCCAGATGTTGGTTATCTCGTAGGTAGGAGATATTGACAGTTTTTAATAGCCATTTAAGTTTCTTGAATTTCTTATGTGTTTTATAGAATGGTGACAAGATGCCTAGTTGCTGTGCACAGTTTACTTAATTATCTCTTTCTATCTATCTGGGAAAGTTCCCCCACTCTATTTTGTTAATTGTATCTCTTTAGGGAAATGCTCATCTTTTCCTTGTATTTTCTACAAATCTACAGCTAGGTTCAGGGTTTGATCTAATTTTGGTCTCCTTCCTCATTTTGTGGAAGCCTAAGAAGGCTTTCCAGCACTTTACTAGTACATCCTGGAAGAACCATCTAATAGTTGAGGATGCTTATTGCTGATCATTGCCAAGATGCCAAATTCATTATTCCATGAGTGTGCACAAACATTAATGCTTCTACAAAGAAAACATCTTATGTCCTGGCTTATATAGGAGAGGCATGTATGTCTCCCCCCCCCCCCCCCTTTTTTTTTTTTACTGGTTTTTAAATACTCACTTGTTTCCCAGGTTCCTAGAAGATAGGGTTTGTTTAAATGTTATTGTATGCTTGTGGATTTGAACATTTGACATATTTATTACTTTGTGGTTTTATTATTACTGATGTCAATCAGATTTTTATGGTTAAAGGAGCCTTTTCAAGTTGACTTTGCAGTCTTTGAGATGATGGTAGTAGACATTGAAATGCTATCTTATAACATGGCAGTTTTAACATCCCATCATTTCTTTGCATGTCCTTGGTCTCCACAGCAATCCTGTTTGCTTTCAGTTCAAAGCAGAAGTGAGGCCACAGAATTGGGTTCAGGAAGTGGGTTGGTTATGGGGAAGCAATATATGTATGTGATAAGGTGTTTCTGATACAAAGTTAGCATTTTACTTTTAAATACAACTCCTTTGCCAGTATTTTCACGATGAAAAAAAACTTAGTGAAGTGTACATAAACTTGATTATTTTGTATGCGTATGCATGTCATATATATAATAAATTAGGAAATATTTAAAGATAAGCAAGACTATAAAGGAAAAAACTCACCAATATGTTAAATATTATTGATTATATTAATCATAGCTAATGTTGACTATAGTAATTGCTATATTGCTTACATATTAATAATATAATATGAAATTGTTAACAATCATGTTAACTTTATCCAGTATTTTAATTATATTTAATAGTGAATAATAAAAAGTAAAATGACACAATTAAATATATTAAATATAGAATTTGGTTCTCTGAGACAAAGTCTCTGTATGTATGTATATATGTAAGTATGTACTTATGTGTGTATGTGTATAGCACAGGGTGGCCTTCAATTCAATTCTCCTTTCTCAACCTTATAAGTGCTGAGGTTACAGTGAACTACCTACCTCTCCAGAGCACAGCTCAGTATCCAGGATACCAGGAGCCAGTGCTCCTCTCTGATCTGGAAAGGGATGAGTGCTGTGTTTAGCCCCCTTCCCCCCCCCCCCCCCCCCCCCCCCGTGGTTTACACATAGGTTGAGTGTTATGTTTTGAAATTGTTGTGTGTGTGTGTGTGTGTGTGTGTGTGTGTGTGAGTTGGCCTTGATCTCACTGTGCCATCAACCTGACCTGACAAATTTGCTTCCTGGGCTTCTGAGTGCCCAGACGACAGACTTGAGGTCCACATTTCCTTAAAGTATTTAGGTATCCTTGTGTGAGGAGCACCATACCCTGACTAAGTATTTGGTTGGCTGCATTTGCTTTATGTCTAGTAGTTTTGATTTTTGATTGGATACCATTTCCTGGTGTGGTATAGTCTTGCTTTTTCTCTGTAAGTGCTTTTTTTTTTTTTTAAAAAAACAACACAAACTACAGTTTGTTTAGCTTTAAAAATGTAGCTATAGGGGCTAAAGAAGTAATTGTCTCACCCCGTCTATGGCCTCCTTGGATACCAGGCATACATGTGGTGCACAGATATACATGCTGACAGATTACCCATTAGACAAAAATAAATAAACTTTGTTTGCATGCGTGTTTGTGTATAAAATGAGCATTTTAGAGTGCACTTTGTAGTCAGCTGAGATTGTTTACCATGGTTCTTCTAGTTGACATCTCCGCTGTTCCATCAGTCTTGCTTCGCAGATAAGTTTGTGAACCTGTTCCATCAGTCTTTTTAGCCCCAATCAGTTGTTGACTGATTCTACAGTCAGTCCACAACTATGTAAAATCTAACGTCATTTAACAAGACTTCTTCTGAGCTTAATTAAAAGGCTCTGTTAGGTCTATTAATTAGTTTCTGTAGAATTGAATGCTTAATCATAACTGTTTGTTTTCAAGTACATCCAATGTCCTGGAGGGGAGGTATAGAAAGGGAAGGAAAGGCTGCAGATATTGGCTACCTTTGGAAGAGTAATTTGTGGGGGTTTTGTGGGAGCATATCAGCCCCATTCTTTGTTGATGGGTGGACAAGCTCTGAGATGGGCAGGTTAGTTCTGCTCAGCATTTCCTAAATGACCTGTGGCAGGGACACAGCCCAGCCCCACTCTGTTGTGCACACCATTGCTTTGAATGGAATTGTCCAGATACTAAGTAAAGTTGGATGATGTGTTCAGGTATGGCACACCAGGAGTTGATCATCCTAAAAGAGCAACCTAGGCAAGACTTGCAGGAGTTTATGTTAGTGTGTGTCTCTGTGTTTCTTCCTCTACCTTAGTTCTCTAGAAAGGACTCAAAGCATCATGATGAATACGATTTGAGCGCATAGGGTCCCTTGACTCAGTTCGGATTTTAGAGGAAACAGTTCCTCTTCCACTTACTATAATGCTGGCCCTAGGTTTGTTGTGTACAGCCGTGTTAGGCTGAGACACGCTCCTTCTAATTCTTGGCTTTTTTTTTTAAATGAAAGGCTTTTGACCTTAATTCTCTTAATTCTTTTTATGCGCTGAGTTGCACTTAGAGTTTTGTGTATATTGAACCAACCTGTACAAAATCAACTTTGGTGTGTGATCTTAATGTATTTTTGAATTTGATTTGTAAGAATATTTATTTATTTATTTATTTATTTATTTTTGAGACAGGGTTTCTCTGTGTAGCCTAGGCTGTCCTGGAACTCACTCTGTAGACCAGGCTGGCCTTGGACTCAGAAATCCGCCTGCCTCTGATTTGTAAGAATTTATGAGAGTTTTTACATATATGTCTGTTTGGAAAATTATCTGTGGCTCACTCTGTAGTTATTCAGTTTGGGTATTAGTGTGTAACGCTGTTGTAGTAGAATGAGTTGGAGGAGCCTACATGGTAGGAAGGGAGAATTCTGACAAGCGTCTGCCTGGACTTCAGTGTGAGCTATGACAATCCCTTCTCTCCTGGAGAGAAGAAATGGACCAAAGTTAAAAGTTTGCTAGAATTTGCCTCTGCATCCATCTGAATGTGGACTTTTCTTTGTTGAGAAGCTTTCAAATTACTGTTTGACTAGCACTGATACCAGGTTGTTCATATCATTTTAATTCTGGTAGGTACTACATGGGTTAGAAACTTACCCATTTCATGTAGAGTTTTTAAGAGTATAAATGTTTACAGAATTCCTAAATGATTGGCTTATTAAAGTGAAAACTGTAGTAACCCTATCCCCACCCTTTACCACTAAATATGTTTGTTTTTTCTTCTGGCCAGTTTGTTATTTTTTGTGAGTTTTTCCCCCTCTCAAGGAATTAGTGCAGTTTGACTGATTGGATATATGGTTGCTTTTAGCTTCAGTTTCAC
>JADRCD010236888.1:0-34869 GCA_019843815.1 Montemys delectorum
GCTGCATGAGACTTTAGTGTGTGTGTGTGTGTGTGTGTGTGTGTGTGCAAGTATGTCTTGGTCAATTAAAAAAACTCATTTTTAAGAGAGAGTGAAATGTCTGTGGACGTTACATACCAAGACAATGATTCTTAATTTTTGAGGGGGAGGGACATGAACATCTGAGATTCTAATGAGAGACTTCCCCTACAAGGTCTATAAAAGCCTAAGATGCTTTTTTTTGTTGTTGTTCAATTTCTGGGAATTTAAGAGTCTCTGAAACCCAGTCCTACCCTCAACCCCTGACGTCCTGACCCCAGGCTGGGTGCATCTACGCACATGGCCCTGAGGCTCACACACAGCTCTGCCCTGTCACCCCGTTCATCTGGAGGAGTCAGAAGGGGAGTCAGAATGCCTGGCAGCTATTTTTACGAGCGGAGTGTCAGCAGCTCGTCTCCCCAGATTGAATTTCCCCAGAAGGTAGATTTTCGCTGACATCTTAATACTTGGAAAGGAGCGGCTGATCCTTGAGAAGTGAAGGGATGGTAGCAAGTGGCCAGCGGAGCCACAAACAGAAGCTGATCTGTGTCCGGGAAGCGTCCAGGTTTCTCATCTGCTTTTAGACACCACCAGTCTCTTTTTAAAGTTCTGCAGTGTCACTCCCCCTCACACACGGCTGCTGTGCTCTCCACCTCGCCACCAACACAGATGGGTTTTTAGTGACTTTGCTTATACATTTTTAAAGAAGCAAGAGACATAAAAGAGCCTACTTCCACTCCTAAAACGCCAATCAATATTCCTTGTACTTTTCCAAAATGCTCACAGAATGAAGGTTTGCATCTGCCCCCTTTGGGTCTGCTTTTAAGTGTTTTAATGGCAAAGCCTGACTTTCTGAGAGCGGATCTTCTCTGCAACACACTTTTTTATTAAGTCCCAGAACTGCCAGCAGATTTACAGTCTGTACCAAATCTGATTAAATGTGCTATGCCTGCCTGGGCTGTGAGTGCCTTGCACACAGGGTCCCCAGAGAAGAGCTGTTCTCCTTGGTGCCTGCCCAGTCCCCCATACGCATAATTAAAATACCTTTTTGAAAATTAACTTGGAAAAGAGGTCTGGGTACTAATATAATATTATCTAAGAATTTCAGAGGCTTGTTTCTTTTGGAACATAACGATTTTTTTTTTTTGATGGACTGGGGTTCAAACCTTGGATCTCGTGCATGCTAGGCAAGCCCTCTGCCACTGAGCTTAAATCCCCCAGCCTGAAACATGATGAATTACATTCGATAGAGATGCAGCTGGCTGGTTTTTAGTCTTTTGCATCTTTGAGGATACTTTGTGCAGCTGGCATTGAGAACCTACCCTGGAATTATCCAGACGGCCATTGCGGGTTCATCTCTCATGGCTTTCCCTCATAAACTCTTGCTCCCTGTCACACAGGTGTCCATTTCCTTGTGCAAGCCCTTTCCTGCGTCAGTGTCCTCTGGTCTAACTCGGCAAGGTCATTATTTTGGGTCACTGTGCTCCAGATCCAAGTACAGATTTTTCATAATACACTTACTTACTATTTATGCCATATCCATGCCTATTGCTGGCTCCACATTCCTTTGAGCCAGAAAGAAACAAATCCAGGGCCACACTCCTGATCATACTCCAACCTCCTCCAGTCCCCTTCAATGTCTACAGAATCTTATCTCTCTCACTCATGTAAAAGCTGAGTTGTGACCTTCCCTCCACAAATCTGTGTGGATATTCACTATGATCCAGTCATTCCAAATTCTGAAGATTAAAAGCAAAACTGTTTTCCTATGAGTTTATAATTTGTGTGAGATTTATATTTAGTGCAAATTATGACTAAGTGTACAAATGAAGACAGTAACTCCAAAAGTGCAAAGGAAGCCAAGGGATGTGCTGAGTGACTGGGAAGGGTGACATCGAAAGCCTCTGATGAGAAAGGAATCTAGTTCATCTATGCAGCAGAACACAACAGTCATGAAAACATCAGGGGAAAGACCATTCCAGGCAGACGGGACAGTAAATGCAAAGGTCCTAGGTAGGAGCTTTACATGTGTGTGGCCACGAGTTCCCCAGTGAGCAAAGGGTTTTCTAAAAGATGTCCCTCTGCCCAGCAGCACCAAGTGCATAATGAAGCCATCAGCTGCTTAGTCCTAAGACCCCCCCCCCATGAGGAGTCTGTCCACCTTCCTGTGACTAGCACAGTGTAGGGCACCTGTTAGGAACTAAGACTGAGGAGTGAATGAATGGGTTCTCATGAGTAGCTCCCTGTCCATTCACCAACCCAAACTCATAACGGAACTTGATTCCTGTGTGGTAGTGGTTACTAACTAGTACAACGTTTTTCTTTTCATCAATCAACCTGAAGCATTGGGCTCATCAATGGCTTGGTATAGCTGGGGTAGAACTGGTTTCCAACTAATTGGAAAGGTCCTTTTAGTCCCATGGGACACATCCGGAAGGGTTATTATTTTCCAGTTAGTTGAGTTGAATTTCTTGTCGGTTTCTACTCCCTTATCAAAGTAGTGACCCCTCTCCCTTTCAGGCATATCTCTGAATAAAAGTCTTTCTCTGGTAATCTTATCTGTCACCAACTTCAGTGTTGCGACAAACAGTCCTTGGACCATTTTTCATAAAAACAGAATTCACAATGTGGAGGTTACACTTAAGGCTGAGGCTTAAGGTTGCCAATGGGCTGACCCGGGTCTGGCCTCACTTTGACTTTTAATTTTGACTTGAATAGTGTGCCTTCTGTTCAATGACCATGAGCCATAGAGTCTGCAAGTGAGATCTCAATTTATGCTGTTCATTGAGCTCGATCTGTACTATAGGTACACTGAGCATCCAACACACAGAACCATGACGTCAGGATCTACTGTGAAGCAAGAACTACCAGACAAAAGTGAACAGCTATCTTTCCACAGAGCCAGTGGAAGGCTGGTTCAGAACACCAATATGGAAGGGCCAAGGCTTGAGACTCTCCCAGTGTGGCATGGGCATAGTGGTGGGAGAAAAGTCACTCAAGGTGGAAAAGAATTCCACTGGGTGGAGACGACAACAATTTTTTTGTTTACATTCTTAAAGTTTTGTTTGTTTGTTTGTTTGATTGTTTTGTTTTTCTGAGACAGCGTTTCTCTGTGTCGCCCTGGGTGTCCTGGAACTCACTCTGTAGACCAGGCTGGCCTCGAACTCAGAAATCCGCCTCCTCTTTATTTTTATTTTTTTTTTTGTTTATGCGTGGAGGCCCATGTGTATGCACAGCAGAGACCCACAGAAGGCAAAACAAGGCATAGGATCCCCTGAAACTAGAGTCATTGTGGGTTGTGAGGCACCTGATATCGATACTAGGACATGAATTCTCATCCTCTGCAGTCGCAGCAAGGGCCTGAATCACTCAGCCATCTGTCCTGCCCCTGCAACTTATTTCTAAATGATAGGTTTTCCTGAAGTAGTAGGTTATCCCAGCATGTAGCACACGAAAGGATGTTTCCCACATGGTCTATGAAAGCTTGGTGAATCTTGAAAAAAGCCAGTAGCCCAGGGTGACCATTGGATGGGACAAGGAAAGAAAAATGAGCCCAGAATGCTCTAGAGTATTCTAGGTTCTCCACCTGTGGGTCAAGACCCCCACAGGCATCACATATCAGATATCCTGCGCATCAGATATTTACAATATGATTCATAACAATAGAAAAATTACAGTTATGAAGTAGCAATGAAAATAATTTTATGGTTGTGGGCAGAGGGTCACCACAACATGAGGAACTGTATTAAATGCGTCTAGTGGCCATTCCTGGTTGTCAACTTGACTACGTCTGAAATGAACTACAATCCAGAATTAGAAGGCTCACCTGTGGCCCTAATCTGGAGGCTGAGAGATACAAGTTTCTGACCTGAATCTTGGCATAGAGACCTTGAGGAATAGTGGCTACGAATCCCATAGGATTAACATAGAAAGCTCTATGAATTCAAGGTCATCCGGGGTTAAAGGTGTGGTGGCACACACCTTTAACCTGGGCCACACTTTTTGCTGGAGACCTATATAAGGACATTGGAAGAAGCAAGGCTCTCTCTGCTTCGCCTGCTTGCCTTGTGGGACTGAGCAATTGCTGGATCCTTGGACTTCTATTCACAGCTGCTGCCGTGACTGTTGTTGGGAGTTGATTGTTGGGAGTTAGACTACCAACTGTAAGTCATCAATAAATCCCTTTACTACATAGAGACTACCATAAGTTCTGTGACTCTCGAAAACCCTGACTAAGATAATGCGTTAGGAAGTTTGAGAACCACTGCTCCAGAGCAACAGAGAAAGATGGCGGATAAAGGGTTTTTAACATCCCAACTTGGGATGCTACGGAACGGATGCAATGGGAAAACCTCAGTGCTTTCCTACTCATCTAGCGATCGGCGGTAGCCTGAGCTATGAAGAGCAGCATGCAGGAGGTAGATATGGGCTTTGGTGCATACATGGGTAGAGAATTTTTCTGAACCCCTAAGCCTAATTTATTTGTGGCTTTGGCAAATCATTTCCCTCCTCTGAAGGCCCTTTGTTCATAAGCAGAGGTAAGACTAGCACCTATCTCCTGAGCCTGAAAGGGGGAACAGGAGAATGTGTGAGGAACTCAGTACTGTGTGGCACACAGGTAAGTACTCAAAAGAAGTGGGATGAATTTGTAATAATAAGCAATGAAGAGTAACATGATGGAATACGGTTTCCTTGACGAGGGTCAACCGAGAAACTCAGGGTTGGGCAGATCAACTGAGGTCTCTTGACCTGATAGAATTTCTGAGAACATTCCCAGCAGGAGCTGTAACTCCGGCCCCATCTCTCAGCCAGATTCAGAGTCGAGAGGCCATGCCTGGCAGGTTCATCCTGTCCTCAGATTTCTTACCCCAGAGGGTTCAAGGAATGGGAGCCCAGGCCTTGGATTATAAAGACATTCTTGCTTCTCCCTGTGTAAGACGATAATGCCAAAGGACCCTGGCACCAGGCACAGGAATGCAGCCTGTTCAAGGCTCCTTGTCCCCACACAAGATCACTAAGTGCTTGCTGGTATTGGACTCTGGGGACTATCTTCAAAGTCCTTGTTTCTCCTGCCTGTTTTTGTTAACAGCCGTGTTGTACAAGTTCATAAAGTATATAATTCTGCCTCTGGGAATCTGTGTTTGGCATGATTTTTTTTTTTTTTGAAAAAAAGAAAAAAAGACATTTAAATGCACTTTTTCAGAGTACTTTTGGGTTCACATCAAAACTAACATCCCATTCCATACCCATTCTTACTCACATGTATTTGTCCCCAATATCAGTGTCAGGAGGTAATATTTGTCACAGCCAGCCTACACCCTAAGCCCTTGCTTTCTGTCAGGGCTCGCTGTCAGTCATGTATAGACCCTAAGAGCTGCTGGCTTGTACCACCAGCCATTGTCCCCCAGGGAATACAGTGATGCTGAAGGTTTCAAATAGCCTATTTTATAAAAGAGTGTCTAAGGCTGGGGAGAAGAACAAAAGAGAGAGGAATGGAGAAAAGGAGAAGAAAGCAGAGAAAGGAGTGATTATTTACCCAGGCAAAGCCCACTCCCATCTCTAAAGCTCTGTGGAGATTAATGGCAATTCTTAACTAAAATGTCCCATCTCCCTAGACTGTCGCCTTCCATCCTGCCTCTGGCTCTGGGCTCTGCTCATCCCAGAGAGATAATTCTACCTTTGGATCTTTCTCTTGTGGCTTTTCCCCTGCATAGCTTCCAGGACTGCATGGTGAGCCACCCACCCACCCATAGATTTAGGGGAAAGTTTGATTTTGAAATGGGGGAATCTCAGCAAAGGGCTGCGATTGCTCTGCTGAGCCTCTCTCTAGCACTTAGGGAGATTTCTTTTATTTCGGTTTCTCTTACAGAGTGCTCATAAGGAAATTTAAGTCAACCCCCAGCTTTGACAGGTGAAGCCCTCTGGGAGGTTGGCTATTCCAAGAGCCAGGACAACACTGGAATGTCCTTCCAAACCAGGACTCAAACAGCTGAGGAGCTCCAGTTACCCAAGAGGTGAGTGACAGTGACATCAACCCGTCTGCCAGTTGGAGGCAGAGATGGAGAGGACAAGGAAAGCAGTGTAGGGAAGGACAAGGGAGAAAGGGCAAGGCCAAGGTGGGAGGGGGAGATAGGAGAGGGGGGAGGCTGGAAAAGGGAGGGGGAGAGGGAGGGGACATAGATGAGCTGTGACTATCAGAAGTCTGCAGGAAGGCAGTGGACCTTCCTGGTCTCTGACTACATCCCTGCTATGCCCTGGGAAACAAGGAGCAGTTCCCATGTTGAATCTCAAGGCATCCCTTGGTGATTGCCTCCTGAAATTATTGACTCCCCCAGGGTCATCAAGGTACTCTCACAAACCGGGCAGTGGTGGCCCACGCTTTTAATCCCAACACTTGTTAGGCAGGTGCAGGTGGATTTCTGAGTTCAAGGCCAGCCTGATCTACAGAGTGAGTTCCAGGACAGCCAGGGCTACACAGAGAAACCCCGGCTGGAAACCCACCCCACTCCCCAAAAAAAGACACTTTCATGGAAAGCTACTCAAGAGAAGATGCACATACATATGCTAGCAAGTTGGGTCAAGCCTAAATCTTTGATTCAGAATTTGAGAGATACAAGGTCTGTTCAAGCCAAATTAGAAACGCATGCCCACTTAGCCATTCTTATCTTATCTTGGTTTTATTCCCTTGTGAATTTTTCTAAAATGACTGGGGTACTGGGGGAAAAAAAAACAATTATTCTTACTCTGAAATTTTTAATTGGTTTGAAAATTTCCAAGGACAATTTTTAAAAATTTTTGTAGAGAAAGAGACAGAAGGATAAAGTGAAGGAGCTTACCGTGGCTAACGTGTGGGGTTGAAAGGACGGAAGTGAGAGATCGGTCATCAGCTTCTCTAACCCTGCTCAGTTGTCCAATGAATGTAGGTTACACGTGTCATTACATTTTCGAGTAAATTCAAGAAATAAAAAGTTTTTTAAAGCATCATGATTTGGGAAAAAAAACAAGGCTGTTCTATTAAACTAAACACTGTCTCCACATATTTTACTCGTGCAACTATTTTAATTGAATTTTGTTTTCTCAACTCTTTAAAAATTTTGTGACTTGTTGTGAGTGTGGTGTGTGTGTGTGTGTGTGTGTGTGTGTGTGAATGTGTGTAATGTGTTTTTGTGGAGTGTAAGTGTAATGTGTATGTGTATGTGTGTGTGTGTGTGTGTGTGTGTGTGTGTGTGTGTGTGTGTGTGTGTGTGATGTGTATGTATGTGTGTGTGTGATATGTATCTGTGGGCTGTGTGTCAGATGTGTATGTGTAGATGTGGGATGTATGTGTGTGGGTGTCTATGTCCTAAAGCTTGTGTGCGGAAGTCAGAAGATCCTTTCGCCTGTCCATATGTTCCAGGTTTGAACTCAGATAACCAGTTTTGCAGAACAAGAGCTTTTATCTGATGAGTCATCTTGCCAGCCCTTTCTCTCTTAACCCTCTAATGAACCCTTCCTGCCAAATGTGCACATGTCAATTTATGGGACAATGGCTGAGCACCATATCCGATTCCCCATATAAACAACGCAAGCCTTTGCATCACAGGGAATGTGCATATCCAATGAATTCATGGCACACATCGGACATCTGAATTAGAACTGCAATCCTTTAAAACAGCTTCTATTTTTTATCTGTGAAGACACACTGACAGGAAAGTTAGATAAATAATTTAATAAGTATCCATAACCTACCAGCCAGAGTTAACAAGCATTTTTATTTACTTCAAATCTTTAAGATTAATCACAATAATAAATGCTACAATTCTCCCTTGCTTTTCTCCTAGGAGCAGCGGCTTTGCCTTCAAGCTGGTGTGTACATTCCTGCCAATGCTTTAATGCCTTTAATCCATGTGTAAGTGAAGAAAGAAACACACAATTTTGGGTTTTGTTCAGAAGGGCTCGTTTGAAAGTCTTCTCATTTAACCAAAGGTCCTCAGATCCATTCTTTTAATTTAATGCGTGCATGCATGTGTTTCTGTGTGTGTGTGTGTGTGTGTGTGTGTGTGTGTGCGTGGTGTTAATGCTTATGAGTCTGAGCAGGAATACTATGGCATAGTATCGTGAAAGCCACAGGGCAGCTGCCAGGTATCTATTCTTGACCTCCGCTACAGGCTCCGAGGACTGAAAGGAGGTAGCTAGCCTGTGCGCTTCGACCCTCCAAGGCATCGCATCAACTGGGCAACCCCTTTCATATCTTTTCTCCCAAACTTAAAAACCAGAAAACCTCTTCATCAAAACCATAATTGTTGGTGATTTATTGGTCAAATCTCAAGGACCTTTCTCATCCTGAGGCTAAACTGAGAAGACAGGGAATTTGTCTTTCTCCCCACCTCCTTTAAGAACACTACCTGTCAATTTAGATGGCATTTATAAAGAGAGAAAAACTAACGGTCTTACAAAAAAAAAAATCAGTAAGTAGAGAGATGGATTGAAAATCCTGAGTCCTTATGAACCCAAAGAGCTAAATGTGGCATTTAATCTAAACTGTGCCCTCTGGCATCACTTTCCAGGCACTCGCTGGCATTACTTTTTCCTCCTCTTCTACATCAACTTCAGTGTCATGTCAGCAGATTCCAGGTGATGGATGGGCAGCCTCATTTTAAAAGTATCCAGTTAGGCTGACCCGTGCTCTTTTCAGAAGAGGTGAAATAAATCACCCAGCCCTTGCGTCCTCCTTCCTCACTTCCTGAGGTGGGTGCCACCGAAGCTCAACAGACCCCATGAGGATCAGCCCCTGCCCAGTTCCTGTGGCCACTGCAGTCTCCCCCACTATTTGTGCAAACCAAGTCTACCAAAGGTCTACAGCACCTGCCCCAGACCTTCTCAAGAGCACTCAGCCCTGGATGTCTCCAGAGGAGAGGCAAGCCCGCAGAGTGACTGACAGCTTAAGTAAGCTGATCTGCTACTAAATCCATAGCAATTCAATTTAAACTTCACAGGGTTTATGGCTGAGGACAGACGTGGTTTAAATAGTATTGTGAGGAGCCATTTTAAAAAAAAAAGTTCAGGATGTAGAGGGATGTGTGTAAGTAGAGAAATATTATGAAGATTACATGTGTAAGGGAGGGCATGGCAGTCATTGACTGCTAGAAATCACTGCATTATGGGAAGGTTAACTTTGGAATTGTCCCTTTAATTCTATGGGTCTTACTTGACCTACCTAGAAAGTAGAACAGTTGAGCCTAGCCAAGGATTTGTGAGCCCTGCCTTCACCTTTGAATCACCTGGGTAGATTTGCAAATTACTGATGCCTAAGATCTTCTTCCAGTCAGCTCGGTGAACAGGGGATGGGTCTAGGCTCCAGGTTCTAACACCTTTCCAAAGTTCCTCCAATGGCTGGGATGTGTAGAAAGGCCCTGGCCCAGATGGTACCCGAGGTGTCTGAAGGGTAGAAGATTGACTATAAACAAGACTTGGTGACAGTGGAGGGGGTGGGTGGCCCTTTCAGGTGCAGCCAGAACAAGATGGACATTTACCTGTGGGTCAGGCCTGGCTCATCCCTGGTCTGGAAGCTTCCTAGTAGAAGGCACTATGTTTCGCCAGCTCCTGCTATGTCATTTGGTATACAGTAGGCACTCAATGAAAAGGTTACACATTGCTTTGCTAGAATGTGTTTTACCAGGGCACATAGGAGTAATCAAGTGATCAAAATTTTGTTGATGGTCACCAAGTTCACAAACAATTCATTTGCTTATCTATAAATGGGCCGCCTCTAGGCCCGTGAAGTAAAATCTGTCTCCACTCTAGAGCATTCCTTTCCTGGCACATGAAGTCAGAAAGTCACTTGGTGCATCTAAACTTTCTGGTAACACATACCCAAGTAGCCAAACTGAAGTTAAAAAAAAAAAAAAAAAAGCAGCTTATTTGAGTTAAGAGTTTAGAGGTTTTGGTCCATGATTGGAAAAATCCATTGCCTTTGGGCCTCTGATGGGGGAGGGGTGGCACATCCTGGCATGAGCACATGGCACAGCGATTCATCTCACTGTGTGGCTGGAGTGTAGAATGTGATGGAGAAAGGGGCTGGCACACCTCCAATGACTGTGAGACTTCCCCCTGGGTCCCACCTTTTCAAGATTCTCCCACCTCCCGGAGGCTACTGTGCTGGACAGCAAGCCTTTACTACATGGCCATTAGGGGCCATTCCCAATCCAAATTGTGTCCCTGAGGAAGATCAGAACATAAGCTGGCTATTCTTAGTGGACATTTTTATCAAGCTCTGAAGATCTGTTGGCCATTCCTACACCCAGGGCCCAAGTCGTTAATCAGGTCACAGAACAGCCTGGTGGACCTCCGGGGATGCAGTGATGGGTTTCACTTCCCAACTTCTCTTTCCAGATATTCACGTAAGTGACCACCCATGCCCCTGCGTTTTCTCTCCCTGTTACCACAACACACAGTATCCCAAGTGTCAGATATTTTGCTGCTTGCTAATGGCACAAGAGAAGAAGCACATTAATCTCTTGGGTAAGGTCACCCCAGATCACTCTGCAAGATGGCCTCTTCTGGAAAGCTGTCCTGTGCACAGCTAATCCCTTCCTTCTTGGAAGGCTGCTTACGGAGGTGACACCTGCTGACCTTGTGCGTTTAGAGAACCACCTATTTTGAGAGCTGTAGTGTTCTGCTTACCACCTACAATTACCATGACTAAAAATACTTCAGAAAGGGGAGAGTCTTCGAGGGGACTTGGCGCCTGGACTACACTGCTCCTATTGTGGTGCTATGTCTCAAGGCTACAGCCTTCCTATTGCTGAGCCACACATCACCAGTAAGACACTGCACTTCAGAATTCATGGAAGCCTTGTGGTGATGTCTCCTTCTCCCCAAAATAGTACCCACTAGAGATTTTCCAGATAATTCCATCACGACTTAGCCACCATGTGCAGAAACAGCAGCTTCATAGACAACAGGCGAGCCTTCATCTTCCCTATGGTAATGGAGCCTCATAGACATCAGGCGAGCCTTCATCTTCCCTATGGTAATGGGGCCGCAGCTCATGGCGGCGTGACTGAAATGAGGTGCTACTGTACAAACCTGGGCTGAGAAAACACATGATGCTCATCATGTGAAGGGAAATAAACTAGATGATGCAGGGCACCAGTCCTCACAGGTTTCACACCTGTGTGGAATCCACTCTTACTTAGGGCCTATAAGAAACTGAAAGTATCTTTGGGCAGTGGTAGCACACACCCTTAATCCCAGCACTAGGGAGGCAGAGGCAGAGGCAGATGGTTCTATGTGCGTTTGAGACCAGCCTGGTCTATAATGCTGTTTCTCAACAGTGCAGTTAGTAGCGCTTGCCTGTCCTGGATGCCTCAGCTCTCTGGTCTTGATAGGCAGTCCTGCTCATGATGACCTCCAGGAGCACTCAGACTGGGCACAGTCTGTCAGCTTCCAGATTCCCTTGTCAGGAATCTGTTGCTAGGCCATCAAGTGACTTCTTGAATACGACCCTGTGCTCCTAAACTCTCATTGTAACCATCATTTCCCTTTGGGTTTCTTTGTTTCTCACATCCCCCCCCCCCTTTTTTTCCATGCTTGTCCTGGTAGGGCATAAACTAGATCAAGCCTGTGGCTCACAATGTGATTCCACCACCAATTTCTTCTGTTTCTCTCTTTCTTCTAGGGTGATCAAACAGACCGAGAAGAAAGGATACCCTCTTCTTCTCCTGCTGTCTTGAGCCCCTTGTGTCCGTTCGCTCAGCACGATTCCATCTTAGCAATAAATCCCCCACAAGGATGTTGTGATCTCTCTGATTTAATCGGCATTAAATCCTTTGAGTCCTCATATCCTTCCTCTCCCATTTCTTAAAATAGTCCGCAGCACTCAAGTCAAACATCCTATCGACTTCCCTGTTTCTAACATTGCATAATCCTGCAAGAACCTTTTCCCCTATTCTCCTTAAGGAGCACACTTAATCAAAACGTTCTCACATGAGAACCTGTAGGTAGGGTGGTTCAGGCCCCGGGGTTAGTGGGACACATTGCAGCGAGGGTCATCTGAGTGCTTGCTAGATTGAAGGGATGCTTAATAACCCTTCACTGTTTAACTGGCTCAGAAAGTAAGTCTCTGTCTTTGCTTTATTTATCTCTTAGGGTGGGTTGAAGGCACAGGAGTTGAACTGTGAGCATTGCTGCCATTCTGGGTTCTTGTCACAGTTCTTACAGGGAGCTTTGAAGTTTCAGTCAGCTTGGCAGGGAGGGAGCTTCGGTAAGGGAATGTGGACTGTGCTCTGGGGATTTGAGACCTGGGAACTGTTCTCAAGAGAGATCTGGGGTTGTGCTCACCCTTGTTTAGCATTAGAGTCGTTCTGAATCTAGAGCTGTCACAGTAGTTCAATCTCTGTCAGAGAAACCAAACCCTTTGTAGGACTTGCCTTGAGCTACGGAAAGGCTTGTAAGTCGAACAGTGCTCAACAGGCACCGTAAACATCTGAGCGACAAGATCCCCCATAGTGAATGTGAGTTCGTTGGCAGAGACACGGGGATGGGTTCTCAGGCCAGACTCAGCAGAGGGAATGTACTTTATGATCCATCTGCCACTTTTACAGGTGACTGAGAGGAGAGAACACGGTTACTTGGAAGACTTGTTACGGACATGAAAGCCGAACCCACCTTGAAGATGTCACCGCGGGTCCAAAGTTGTAGGTGGACGCCAGAAGCGAATTTAGACTCAGACCTGGGCAAACCAGCAGACATGCTATTCCAGTCTTAAGAAAATCCAGGTGGTTAAAAGGCAGCATCCCTATAGTCTGTGCTTGGTCCAGGAACTCGGCCATTCATTTGTGGCCCACCACTGCCCTCTGGTGGCACTCTCTAAAAATGCAACTTGGTTTTAAAGGTTGGGGATGGCGAGTCTGACTTAACTTTGTTTGTTTGTTTGTTTGTTTAAGCGTATACCCTCAGGATTTAGGTCTCAGGGCCGCCTTAATTCGCCTGCATAAACCAAGTCACGCTGTGATGAGCGTAAAATGAACAGAAGTCAGCGTATATCTCATGCCTCTGTCTGGCCCTGCCGTTATCGGACAATTCAGCTAGCTCTTGGGAACTATTGTGTGGGGCCTTTTATCTGAGCTGTAGCATTGATCCTCAATAATTATTCGTGATTAGATGAAGAAATAGAAGCGCACAGAAGACGCCTTGCCCTTACCATATGAATGTGGCATTCAGTCCCCAGTGACACCAACTTGTTAAGATGTCACTCAGTACCCAGAACCACCCTGAGCAGAATGGTCAGGGAAATATGATTTCAAGGTAGTGTTTAAACAAACACATATTTTCTGTATGTTTTTGAAACTTGAAACTAAATTCTAGATGTGCTCTTAGCCTGGCATGCAGAGGAGACTCTGGGATGGATGGAGCAGGACACAGGCATGGAAACTCTCTCACCTCTCACCTCGAAAAGACATAGTTTCTAGGGATGGTGCGGCTGTCTGATGGGCGTTGGAGAGCCAGAAGACAGATTCCAGAGGCTCGAAGCTTCTATGTCACCCTGCCTTCTCTTCCTGCAGCTGAAAGCAGCGCCCACTTTGGCCTGTAGGTGGCAGCTTAGGCTTAATAGAACCCAAGCCTGTTTGGGGGTACCCTAGTTCCCACCCGCTGGGAATCATTTTCAACTGGAGGTTTGGGGGTGTTATAAACTACTGATATATGGGGGCCACGCCTCGGAGACTCTGATTTTGATAATCTTGTGGGTGACCTGGGCAACTCGTTGCTGTTGTTGTTGTTGTTGTTGTTGGGTATTGTTTGCTTGCTTGCTGAGTCAGGTATTTGCTAAGTTGCTTCTGCTGGTGTCTAAATCCTGGGATCAAGTAATCCTCCTACCTCAGCCTCCCAGGTAACTGAAGTAAGTACACACTTATTCCACAGGACCTAACCATAAACATCAATGGTTTACAAAGCTCCCCAGCTGGCTCTCCACCCAGGTTAGGAGTGACAGTTTGCACACGGGGCCCCTTGGTTCCTGTGGGTTTGGTGGGCAGCTTATTTGACATCCTTTCCTTGTTCCAACTCTGCAGTGGAGCCTAGATCTACAGAAAGAAGGGAGGCCATGTGAAGGACAAAGAATTGTTCCAGAAAGCAAGAAAACCTGCCCCTTCTACTAACTAGAGCTTTGACATGAATCCTGGTAAGGGCATTGTGGATATCAGGGCTTTTGGGGGGACCCTGACCAGGCAGGGAAGTGGCAAGGGGTGGCAGGGGTTGTGGACAGCAGAAGTGACTTCACAGAGAAAGTGGAGTCTTCCTATATGGACATATATCCTGAGAGACATTAGCTGCTACCAATGGTCCACTCTTCCCAACAACTTCATGCCCTGTGCCTTAGTCAGGGTGCCTGTTCCTGCACAAACGTCATGACCAAGAAGCAAGTTGGGGTGGAAAGGGTTTATTCAGCTTACATTTGCTCATTGCTGTTCATCACCAAAGGAAGTCAGGACTGGAACTCAAGCAGGTCAGGAAGCAGGAGCTGATGCACAGGCCATGGAGGAATGTTACTTACTGGCTTGCTTCCCCTGGCTTGCTCAGCTTGCTCTCTTATAGAACCCAAGATTACCAGACTAGGGATGGCACCACCCACAATGGGCCCTTGCACCCTTGATCACTAATTGAGAAAATGCCTCACAGCTGGATCTCATGGAGGCATTTCCTCAAGGGGGGTTCCTTTCTCTGTGATAACTCCGGCTTGTGCCAAGTCGACACACAAAACCAGCCAGTACACCCAGGAATGGTGGCTGGCCTGAAATCTTCCCTAGCCCAGTGCCCTCATAAAGAGAAAGGGCCTTGTACAACAGCAAGGGCATCTGTTGCCATAGCAACTCATCAGGCACAACCCCACTGTCATGACCCAATGCTCATCTTTGAGCATAGCCTCCATCTTTGAGCATCCACCCTCCCCCCCCCAAAAAAAAATCATACTTAATATTCAAACTCCATGATAAATAAAATTTTAAATTGCTCCAGGATCCCTATTGCCAGCTTTTCCTTTTACCTCAACTTGAATACCCAATAGCATTGCTGTGGCATTTTCTAATGAATGCAGGCTGAGGTTGTGGGGAGCCCTTCACTGCCCACCCATATCTTACAGGAGCCACCCACAGCCCTTGGCACCTGAGGAATGTTATCACAGATCTGTGGGAAACGTGCTCCTGGCAGAGCAGTGGTGCCACCTAGTGGGAGAATCTGGTACCAAGCGCACAAAGATGAGTCCGAGCGCAGCATGACATCCTGGAGCCTCTGACTTCCTAGCAGGTCTCCGGTGTGGGAGGCAATGCTTAGGAACTTTCATTGTGGTAGTTGAGATGGAGCAGATGAGAGACTGTCTGGACAGACCGGCCAGGAGGTAAGGGAGTAGGTAGGTGGGGCTTCCCCAAGGTAGAAAAGTTTTGTGACACAGCAGTGCCACGTAGGTTGAGTGACCCTGAGGCAGACTCTTGCCCCCTACTTTCCCATCAGTGAAGTGAAAGAGACAATGGAGACCGTGTCTCTAACTTCCGTAATCTTCACTTCACCTACTTGGGACAAATAGGAGAAAACCAAGTCCTGAGAGCCTTTGAAAACACAGGGTATCTGGGTAGGCACTGGAAATTCAAGGATCCATAAGACAGAAAGTTCAGTACTACCGAAGGTGACCTGGGTACTAAAGTGGCTGAGGGGGTAGCAGGGAAAACTCAAAGCCTGGTAATCTACAGAGTGAGTTCAAAGCCAACCTGAGCAACTCAGTGAGACCTTGTCACAAAATAAAAAGTAAAGCATAGACTGGGGCTATAGCCTAGTTGTAAAATATCTATACAGCTTGTTTGAGGTCCCAGATTGGACTTTCATGATGGAAGGCAGGGGCTGCTTCCAGAAACATGTCAGAGTGTGCACTGGTGGCTGGGCTGGTGTGAAAAGACAACCCAGAAAGGCTAGAATTTCAGCAAATGGCAAGTGACCATGTTTATGGGGAATCAAATGAGGGTACTTTCTTCCATCACAGGTGGGACCCAGTCAGTGTCATTCTGAGACAAGGGTGCTTGACCAACTGTAACAGAGGCCAGGAGTGTTTGGACAGGATTGTGGCGTGTCAGACAGGCAGGCCTCTAAGGAGACCTCCGTTGCTCTACACAGACTCAGCTGTGACATGATTACCTTGGACATTGTGCATAGTTTCCAATTAACTATGGCTCCATTTATACAAGTGAAAAAAGAAGGTGCGTTCAGTAGAAATCATACTTGGACTTGGAGATTTTGATCCTTTGCTGGGCTGGCAGCATGACCTTTGATGCCTTTCAGTATTGAGTGACAGCAGCAAGCTGTTCCTAGTGAGCCTGATGGCCTCGGGGGAAGTGACTAGCCCTACTGTGTCCCAGGCAAGCAAGCCAAGACGTTTGCCAGATTGAGTGATCAAACACATGCTCGACGGCGGCTGTTGGTAACAGAGGCCCCCCATGAGTGTTTGGACAGGATTATTTGTTATGGGTGTGGCCCAGGTGCTCTTGAGCCAAACAGTTAGTAGGGCCATGTGCATCTCAGAGCGTGGGATTTTTGGTTTGAATATTTTGTACTTATTCTTCGGCATTTTACACATGTTTACAACGTATCTTGATTACATCTACCAAACCTGAAGCAGGGCAACAGAAAAGTCAAGGCCTGGTAAGCAAGCCAGCCTGAGCAACTCATTAAGAAGAACTTGTTGTAAAAATAGGAATTAAAATGGAGGGCTAGGGATGTAATTTGTCTCCTTGCCACCTCCTGTTCTTTCCTTGTCTTTCTTCCTTTCCCGTTTGTTACCATTGAGTCCGATTAGTGCTGCTTAGTGGAACACTGGCTAGTCCTGTTGGTTTGAGTAACTAGAACTGCAGTAAGTCCGTGAATACGACAGACATATCGTGTTCAGAAACCAAACCTTCACAGCACTCTGCTCTGTTCTCAAGCTCTTACATTCTTCTCACTCCTCCTTTTTTGTTTTCTTTTTTTCATGATGTTTCTTGAGACTTGGGGAACTAGGGTTAATAGAGAGAGGCCCCCCCCCTAGAGCTCAAAAGTCACTTACTCTCTGAGCTTTGTTCAGTCTTTGCATTAACTACTACCCATTACAGGCAAAGTTCTCTGGCCCATGCAGAGTACAACACTAATATATATACATTATATATTATATTATTATATCTTCTATATTGTATATATTATATATAATAATATGATAACATATATAATACATATACATATATACCCATGAAAAGTACTTGTGTTCAAACTCCTTTGAAATTTTTGTTTTTACAATTTAGCTGCAAAGTAGTGTATTATCATACGGGTTTTATATACACCTTTAGATTTTTATTAACCCACACCTACCCCTTCTCTTTCCTCCCCC
Organism: Montemys delectorum; assembly: GCA_019843815.1. Taxonomy (NCBI): domain Eukaryota; kingdom Metazoa; phylum Chordata; class Mammalia; order Rodentia; family Muridae; genus Montemys; species Montemys delectorum. The sequence continues at coordinate 17,402 of JADRCD010236888.1, forward strand.
CTCAACCCCATCCTCACTTGAATCTTTAATCCCTGGTATTTTTCTCTTCTGTTTTCATATTACAAGAGATCATAGGTTCCTCTTCTCATCAGCCTTTAAAACCAAAAGGGAGAGTTCAATGAAGTCATGAAACACACTAAGAAAAACTGATCAAAATTGCTCTTTTCGTGTAGAGTAATGATTAATATTCAAACCGTCTTTTTAATCTCTGGAGCTAGCTCAGGATGGATTAAGCCACAGAACCACTATTAATATTTTCTTACAGATGTCAAGAGCCACAAAAAGCCTGTGTGCATGTCTTATCTATGCTTCAGACAATGGAGCAAAGTCGATAGGTTACTACAGTACTATGAAACGAGACAGAACCCGAAGAGAGGAAGCAAGGACGTTAACGCTGTGCTCAGCATCAAGCATTCAAGCCCTGGGTCAAGGGTTGGAATCTCAGCTTAGGGAACTATTCTGACGACAGGCTAGAAGACGCCTACCAAAGCCAAGGACTCTTTCGGCTGGTGCCCATTCCAGTGTCCAGGTAGCGGGACAGGCACTGCCGTGCAAAGGACGTAGGTAACTGGACTGCATCCTAACAAAAGCTGCCCTGGTCCTAAGGATGAAGTCATAGTCAAAGTGCTGTTTTCTCCCTAAAAGATTCGTCTTTATTCTGCAATGTTTTGGACACAAAGGGCTGTGTGCTTTTGCTCCTACTGACCAATGATAGTGTCAGATCTTATCAGTGGGAACTTATGGACCACAAAGCCCATGGAAGGTCCTGTTAGTGTAGGGATGCTAAGCCTGGGGCTGGACGATAAATCATGTGAGTAAATCTCCACTCCCTATCTACGCTCGCTCTTACTTGACTCCCTTCCGTGGGCTCCTGGGCATGGACTGTGACTGAGATGTACTTTACTCCTCATTAGCTCAGGAAAGGGAGAGTGTGTGCATGTGTGTGTGTGTGTGTGTGTGTGTGTGTGTGTGTGTGTGTGTGTGTGCATGTGTGTGTGTGCATGTGTGTGTGTGCATGTGTGTGTGTGCCTGGGTGCCTGCGTGCGTGTGTGCGTGCGTGTGTGCGTGCGTACCTGCGTGCGTACGGACGTGAGTGCGTGCGTATGTGAGTAAGTGCATGCGCGCTTACATGAGGACATGTGCGTGTGCGTGCGTGAATATAAGCAAGCCAGCGAGACCCAGAAACCACAAGCACTAGTTATGGTGCCGAGTCCTAGATCCCTGAGGCTGGCTCGGAAAACAGAAAAAGAAGACTCCTACGTTTCTAGCTTAAAATGAGTCGTTAAAAAGGCTGAATTGTGCCCGGGGAATGTGCCAGGAAATCTTAGGTCTTCACACCTGTTGCCTGGGGCCTGAGACTTCAGGCCCAAAATAGGTGCAGCTGCTGTAGATGCTCATGTCACCCAGGGCAGAGGCTGAACCACATTTGGATATGTAGGCCTCTCTTCCCACTCTCCCGCCCTCCCCACTCTGAGAACTTAAGACAAGGATTTCTCCTCTCCCTCTTTTTCTATCTCACTTTCTAAGAGATTTCTGCCTCTGTTTCCCAGTTCTGGGCAATCGTAGGCACTTCGTAAATGACTGCTGTGTGAAAACACAGACCGGAAGTGCCTAGTAGACAACCAACCTGTAGGACGGAGGCTCTGGCTGGGTCTCCGGTTCTCAGTTCCAGGCGTCCTCTCATACTTCAGCCTGGCTTTCAGGAGCCTGTTGCTTGAGAAGCCAACAAAACGGAGTTCATGACTGTCTGAAAATGTATAAGGAATCACTTCTGAATTGTATTGTCGCTTCCTTACTGATTTGGTAGTCAGGGAAACGAGGCAGGAAGTGTGAGTAGAGAAAACAGGTTTTTCCCAAGGGCACCATATTCTCCCTGTTTTTTTTTTCCTTTGACCTTTTCTACTTAGAGCTGGATGCGACACGGGCATGATAGGCCTGCTGCATACAAAGCACCTTGCTTGTGGCTAAAGCTTTCCTTTTGGTCTTTGTAAAACTGACTCCATCCTCAATTCTCCACTGCACTAAGAGTTTTCTGTTTTATTTTTGTTTTTCACTTCTTCTTATCTTTACTTGGGTACTTATTTTCTGTTTACTGTTCTTGGAATTCTGTCTCACTTTGTACCATGGGTTATATATCATATAGTTGCTGGGAAGTCCAAGGAAATGGAAGTTCTCCATTTTCTCCATTCAAGCTGAAACTTTCCTTAGTGTTGTCGGGTCTTCTGTGAAGAGAGCTAGCCCTATCCTGGCTTGCTCACCTAATCCTCCCAAAAGCTTCCCCAAAAGAGAACCATGCTTCCGTTGTTAGAGCATGCCCTTAAGAAGGGGCTTCTTGCTCCTATGTGCCATAGATAAAGCATGACCATCTTGAATAAAAATAGTCAGTACCATCTTGGGCTTTGGCCCCCGGTGGCGTGCAGCCGAGGACACAAGAGCCTCTGGAATGTCTCAGCATAGCTCCGGGTAACTGGATCACTGCTCAGATCCAACAGGCACTCTGAGGGCCTCTCAGCCTCAGCTGTTTTTAGCAGTGAGATTAGTGGGAGGGGTACAAATAGGCCTTAGTGTTCTGGGAGGCCTGCTCTCCCCCATAGTCTGAGGTACATTTGCTTTATTAAAACTCAGCTGTTGAAGTGACCCAGGCGTGAAGAAATGAAAAGCTACCCTCACCAGCTGCCAATGGCTGCAAGCTGCCCCAACTCCCCACATAAGGACATGTTACTCCTATTAGAAAAATGGTCCCTTGGTCCCTTCAGATGGGGGCCACTTGCCAATCATAAATCAACCCTCCAAATAAAGAGCTCTACCATCCCAGCTGGCAGTCCCTTTATAGTTGACAGCCCTTTTAAAAATCCTATTCTTGAACATATATTTCTTTTATAATTAAAAAAAATACAAAAGGTAATAAAAATAGAAGAACTCTGCAGCTCTGAGATTTGAGACTCAATAAAGAACTGAGCAAGTCAGAGGATTCTGGATCATATAAGGATTACAGGGAGAAAAATAAATCAGTTCTTTACCCAGATAGCAGAAAAAATAATGAAAGAGAGAATTGGGGTTTTTCAAGAACTGGAAAGAAAAGCTGGCAGAGGAAACACCGCCAGCCTCTGCCTCATCGTGACCCATGGTTCACGTGACCCACGGTTCATGTGACCTACGGTTCACTTTCACGTGACCTACAGTTCGCATGCAACAACATCAGCAGATGTCATGGATGGGCTAAAGGTCATCATGTGCCAATGAATGATCCAATGGTCTATGTGAGGGCAAGTCCCAAGGATGCGATGTTGCATGCAGGTGGACAACAGAAGGCTTATGCTGCAGCACCTGAAGGAGAGACAGAAACAGTAATCAGAAGAGAAAAAGCACATTTCTAGTTCCGTCAACCCCTCCTCCTTGGGGTGATTCCCCTGAGGATCTGGCTGTTGTTCCTGTAGACACCTTGCAAGGTAAATGTAGTCTTCGAATCTCAAAACTACCCCCAGCTCTGCCATTTTGACCTTGGGCAAGTTACCATGTGTCTCTTCTTTTTCTGTAGTGAGCAAGTATAAAGAGGCCCGTCTCGTCACCGTTGAATCTTTATACGACGATGTGAGAGAGAGCCTGCAGTGGACACTGTAAGTTCAATAATAGCACTGAGTTCATCGTGCTCTCCCTTGCCAGAGTGGGCTGCCTCTCTGAGACTCGTGCGCCATGACTGAGCCTCACTTGGAAGAAGGTTTCTGTTCTCATTTTTCTCTGTTCACTAACAGGGCTGATGTCCTCTATAACTGAGGGTATCCTTTGGTTTATGGAATAAACAAACTGGTAAAAATTCACGATATTTATAGTTCTTAGAAAGTGATTTTTTTTTTCTACTATCCTTCACAAAATCACTGCCTAGCACCAGGGTAGCTTCCAGAACTGAACTATGCTTTTGTGCAATGCCATGTTCCACTGGTAAGTAGACAAGGCACAGGCCACAGCCTCAGGGACTTTAAGGAGTGTGTGTGTCTGTCTGTCTGTCTGTCTGTCTGTGCATGAGTATGTGTGTATGTATATGTGTGAGTATGTGTATGTGCATGTAAGTGTGTATAAGTGTGTATATGTGTATGTGTGTATAAGTGTGTGTGTAAGTGTGTGCATGTGTGTGAGTATGTGTATGAGTGTGTATGTGTGAGTGTGTATATGTGGATGTGGATGTGACTGTGTGTGTGTGTGTGTGTGTCCCTTCTTCATAAAGCACATCAAGAGCTTCTTTGATGAATTCTTAAGTTCTGTCAGCACACTGACTTCCAGCAAAGCTTGCTCACTTTCCCTTCCTTTCTCATCTATAAATGCAGCATAGACTTGTAAAATATAAGGACTGGTTCCAAAACAGAATCACAGTGTCAGACTCTTCCCTAAGGATGAAGTTACTATTCAACGGTGTGTCTCCATATTTTAACAAACCGTCATACAAACTTCTAGGATCAGCAAGATGGCTCAGTGGGTGAAGGTACTTGCTACCAAGCTTGATGGCCTGAGTTCAGTCCCCAAGGCACACATAGTGGGAGAAAACTGACTTCCACAAGCTGTCTTCTGACCTCTTCATACATGCTTTGAGCATGTACACACACATGCATACACACATACACACCACATTATACACACATGCATACACACACACACACCACATTTTAAAATAGAAAACAATGTTAATTTTTTAATCCATACAGTACAGTTGGCTTATAAAGTCTGTTAAATCTCACTTAATATCTAATTCCTTTTACTATTCTGTATTTTTATATGCAATATAGTTTTTAAACTCTATTGATTGTTCAGCTGAGCTCCCCATAGTGCGGATTTATTGGCTGCATCTTATATCCCTGATTTGGTAGCAGTCCCATCTGGAGGCCTGATCAGGCCCAGTGTAGGGTGTTGATCAGGAATCCTATTCAAGCAACAGAGCATATGCCCTTACCCAGGGAGGCAGAGAATGCCTGGCAACCTTATCTTTCTCTACTTCTGATAGCAGTTCATTAAGGGCTCCTACTTTGTATGAAAACTGTGACAGCCCACGTCTCCTGTTTCTTCTGCACTCACTACCTAAAATTCCTGGGAACAAGGCTTGCCTTGCCTTCTCCATTGCCACTTCCCACAGAAGGCAGTGTGGAGCAGGCCTCCTCATGTACGAGAGGAGCGGAGTGACCACTGTTCTTCTGGCCCCACCTCAGCTCGTGCTGTGGATCAAACCTTTTCTCGGTGCAGTGACTTCCGCTTAGCAACAGCCACCTTTCATACCACTTGTCAGCCATGGCGTCGCCATGAAGGTATTGAAGGCAAATAAAAGCAACATGTTCTTAGTAAGTGACTGGGGAGTCACCAAAATGGCAAGCCTGACCAGTACATCACCCTCCTTCCTTCCATAGCCTCAAACCCTAGAGATGGCGACTCGGTTCCCAGCACCGTCAAAAGCCCCTTGGGCTTTACTGCCCACCTGAGTCATACTGGGTCACCCAGAATCTTCTAGACCTCAGTAAGGAAAGGGACTAGACAACCCCCTCTGATGAGTGTGCTCATGGCAATCCAGCTGTTGAGCTGATCTTGAATAAGGAATTCTGTCCTGCTGGTTAGTCAGCATAGCAGTTATTCTGTCTTTCTCCACATTTGTCCTCTTCAGCTTGAAGGTGTGTGAGGGGCCTGTTTATTTGGGTCTGAAATAAGTTGGATTGTGCCCAGGATAGCAAGACTTAGCAGGGGACGCATATGGAATTCTTTTTCTCTCCTTACTTTTTAAAATGTCTTGTTTGTTTGCTTGTCTGTTTGTTTGCAGTGCTGCAAGTTGAACCCAGAGCCCCGTGTATCTGAGATGAGAGCTCTACCACAGGCCTCTGAGCTCTTGACTGGACCAGGCACTGTGGCATTCGTTCATATCTTGTATGGAGTCCAACCATTATTTACTAGCTTTGAGACACATTTCCCTAGTAAAATGTGAAGTAGAGGAATCCTCCCCGACTTCTAACAAGGTGTCCCTGAACCCAAGCTTTGTGTCTCTCTTATATGATATTAATAGATGACTTTCATAAACTCTCCCTCCCCACCCCACTGAAGCAATATTTATCTGGAAGTATTTTGAATTTTTTAAGTTCAAATTTAAACCAAATGCTAACCCTCTACACACACACACACACACCAATTTAATCTACCAAGACAAGTGCTTATTAATATTTCAGTATTCAGCATAGAAATCACCAAAAGAGGTATAAATTTCTCTTCTGGGAATGAGAGGAAGGCACAAGACAAAACAAACCAACTTGAAACAAGGCAAACTTTATTGCATGTGGAAAAGGGATACATGGAAATTAAGTAGGATTGTCAGGAGCTACGAAAACATACATTCTGCATATCTTCTGCCCTGCACCAGGAGGGCTTGCTCACTCCTCACTTTCATGGACCACCATCTAGAGAGAATGTAGATGCTCTCAGTCAAGTCAGGCAACAGAGACACTTCCTGAACCCCTCTTCCCACAAGCATCAAAGAGTTGTTTGTGTATTTCAATGGGATGCAAGGAATTTGGGGGTCGTTTGGGAGGATGCATGATGGCCCACATGAAGTCCCTCCATAATCTGAGAAATTGGGCCTCAGAGAGAGCGAGTCCCCTCTAAGAGCCACAATGGGCTGTAGGTACAGTAATTGCAGACACCTTCAGCTACCTCTAGAGGGTGCTCCTGAACAGCTTCTCTCATACCAGCAGGGGACGCTGAAGAGACAGCGCGGTTTTTGTTTTGGTTTTTTGTGTGTTTGTTTTTTGTTTTCATTATAACCGTGTTTCTAGTGCAGCTCCACCCAGGTAAGATGACTATAAAGAACGTTCTTTCCTTGAACTTGTGAATCTCTGACTGGAAAGTAGAAGATCCCCTACAGCAACTTCCAACTTTGAAGTGTCTGCATCTCTTTGGGCATTCCCAAGTCAGCTTACCCGACTAGAGGTGAAGTCCCGGGTCTTAGCCCGCAGCTTATTGACTTGCGATTCTGCGATATCAGCACGTTCCTCGGCCTCTTCTAGCTCATGCTGGGCTTTCCGGAATTTGGTGAGATGAACATTGGCTTGTTCATCCTAAAGGCAAAGAGCCCAGCGAGTGAAATCTGCATGATCTGCTCTTGGGTCTCCCCGTGGGAAATGGGCCAGGCCACACATGCGTTGGACTTACAGCCTCCTCAGCCTGCCTCTTGTAGGACTTGACTTTCACTTGAAGTTTATCCACCAGATCCTGCAATCTCAGCACATTCTTCCTGTCCTCCTCACTCTGCAAATGAAGGTAGGGATGTCGTTAGGGGGGGGGGGGGGGGGGGGAGGGAACGACAGTGTTGTACCAGGGCCTAGCCAGCCTCGGGGTGCACACGTGTTCTGTCCAATTCCAAGCTTTGAGTGGTATTTGAACCTTGGAGAGGTGATCTTTCCACCTACCTGATATGTGAGCTCCTTGACACGCCGCTCGTACTTCCTCAGGCCCTTCACAGACTCTGTGTTCCTCTTCTGCTCCCCTTCCAGCTCAAACTCCAGCTCTCTGATCTGGAGAGATGTTTGGGGCATTATTCTAGCGCTGAGCCCTGAATGGGGGGTAGTCTGGGAAGCTGGGCTTGGCCAGGCAGAGGTTCCCCCCTCCCATACCCCCCCCCCAGCAAGTACCCGCGTCTCCAGTTTCTGGATCTGCTTCTTGCCGCCCTTTAGCGCCAGCTGCTCAGCCTCATCCAGACGGTGCTGCAGGTCCTTCACCGTCTGCTCCAGGTTCTTCTTCATCCGCTCCAGGTGGGCACTGGTATCCTGTTCCTTCTTCAGCTCCTCCGCCATCATGGCAGCCTGAAAGGCAAAGCGTGTGGGCAAGGCTCAAAGATCTTGCAGCTGTGGAAGCTGGCATTCCATGGTGTGCAGAGAGCATGCTTTACAGAAAGGACAGCGGGTAAGAACATGAATGAACACACTTTCCACCTTTTAAGACGACAAAAGCTACATCTGGGATATACATTTTATAAAATAAACTCTAGAAGGGCTGAGTGAGAAGCAGTATCCTGAAACTGGTCTCCTTGGGACCTTCCCAAAGCCCAGGTTTTGCTTTGTTTTGTTTGTTGTTTGTTTTTTAATCATCACCTACACGCAGTTTCAAAAGCGCCTAAGGCTTGGAGGAGATTAACCTGAGACGGAGTAGAATCCCGTCCGGGAGGGACTCAAGAAGTTAACACCTACAGGAAAATAAAATAGCACTGGGGTGACATTCCCATACAAGTCGGTAGGTGGCGCCATTATAGCTACAGAACCAGAAAGCCTGGAGACCCAGGAAAGTTAGAGAGGAAAGGAGCCATGTGATGGAATAGCACCCTCAGAGGGTCTCGTTTCCAGATGCAAGAGAAAGAAACACCTCTCCAGGGGCAGGAGAAAAAAAAGTATACTCCTGTCCTGCCTTTCCCCCATCTGCTGGCTTTTAACAGTACGAGAGGGCACAGGCGAGTTTGAGGGAAGATGGGAATAGTCTGATGCGTGTCCCAAAAGGGCAGACTGCTACCGGGCATGTGTGGGGTTAGAGGAAAGTAGGGCTTTAATGAGACACGCTATCAGTGGCCACAGTGTGGAGGAAGCAGGAGCCTCACATCAGTGATGGCCTTTTTAGCCTTCTCCTCTGCGTTCCTTGCGTCCCTGCAGGCATCCTCCACCTCACTCTGGAGCTGTGTGAGGTCAGTCTCCAACTTCTTCTTGGTGTGGATGAGGCTGGTGTTCTGGGAAGAAGGAGGGAGTGTCATACAGTGCGTCTGGGGCGGATCCTCAAACCCCAATCCTCCTGCCTTCACCTGGGTGTGCAGCAGCTGAACCCTCTCATTGGAATCCAGCAGCTCCTGCTCTGCCAGCTTCCGGGCCCTCTCTGTCTGCTCCAGCGTGGCCCGTAGCTCCTCCACCTCTGCCTGCAGCAGGTTGGCTCTGCGCTCCACAATTGCCAGCTGCTCCTTCAGGTCCTCCTGGCCCCGGAGAGCATCATCCAGATGCAGCTGGGTGTCCTAGGCAGAAGATAGAGTGTGTGAATCTGAGAGCCAAGGACCACAAACCTTGCCTAGTTCCCCCACCCCAGGAAGCTCCCTCTACCTTCAGCTGTCCCTGGACACTCCGGAGGTGCTTGATGGTCTCTGCGGCCTGGCGGTTGGCATGGCTCAGCTGGATCTCGATCTCATTGAGGTCGCCCTCCATCTTCTTCTTCAGTCGGATGGCCTCATTTCTACTGCGCACCTCAGCGTCCAGGGCACCTTGCATGGTCTCCACTGTCCTCTGGTAGTTCCTCTTCAGCTGCTCGATCTCTTCATCCTTCTCTGCAATCTTTCTATCAATCTCGGATTTCACCTGGGTCAGTTCAAGCTGTATCCGGAGGATCTTGGCTTCTTCGTGCTCAAGCGCTGCCTTTAAAAGACAAAACAAACAAACAAACAAACAAAGAACAGTTTCTGGGCTGCTCTAGAGCAGACCACTCGACATTGGATCAGAAAAGCTCCAAGGAGATATTCCTAAGTCAAATCCCATAATAGTCAAAACTACCTTTAAATAAACTAACTTACCTTTAGTGCAGAAGTGAAACATTTTATGGTTATTCATTTACAATTGTGCACTCAAACACAAAAAGTATTTACAATCTTCTAGCCATTTAAGAGCAAGCAGCACCTTACAGCTACTCTAGCTTGAGCTAAGGGGTTTGTAAACTTTCAGATGTAAACCTATTGTAACATAATGATTTCCTCCAATAAGCTTACATTAGCTCCCAGGCATGGTCTCACTCAGCTGCACAATCATAGGGAAGGAGCATTAGGATCATGATTCCAGAAGTGTGAAAAGTGTAAACATCTCAGGCACACGCTGTCGCCTCTGTTCTGGCTTCTGCCTCCCAACCCATCCTCACCTCTGCTTCCTCCAGTGCCATCTGGATGTCAGCCTTCTCCAGCTCCATCTGTTTTCTGGATTTCTCTAGCTCATGGATGCTTTTACCGTTCTCGGCAATTTGTTCAGTGAGATCTGCTATCTCTTCTGCAATGAAATGGGTCTGCATTGCATTTGGACGCCTCTGCCCAGGCTCCCGGCAATGTGAGGCACCTGCTAAATGCCTGTTGGTAGCACTCTGTAACTCTAAAGGCCTCTGCTTCTCAGAGATAAGACACTGTATAGAGTCTCAAAACAACAGCTTGTCGACAGTGAACAGTTCTATAGGTGCATCTGCAGGCCCTTGTGGAGGAGCCTGAAGAATGCAGTCTCATCCACTCTCACACACTCTGGCCGGGATGGGTGAAGCAAAGGGTTTCCCACAACCTCAGACAGTTCAGAGTGGCTTACGTTCTAAGTTCTTATTCTCCCGTTTCACGGTTTCAAGTTGATCCAAGGCTTCCTCGTAGGCGTTTTTCAGTTTGAAGAGCTCAGTGCTCAAGGACCGGGATTCCTTGAGAGCCGCCTCCAGCTCCGCTTGGCTCTCCTCACACTTTGTCTTCCACTCAGCTAACACCTGCCACAGCACCGTGGAAAGGTTTCTGTTAGTGAGCTCTCTGCCAAGCATCGAACAGAATGTCACCCCTGAAGTGGCTCCTCTCACAGTTAGGGTGCCCTACCGTTGCCTGGTCTAGATTACTGAATGAGCAAAGATCTCATTCCATCAGCTTACTCAAGATAACCTATCAGTAACTACTGTCATATCCAGAAAGCAAATGAATTCTTAAAGAAGGAATTAGCTAGACATGATTACTCTTTTCCTAATTAAAAAAGAAAGAAAGAAAGAAAGAAAAGAAAAGAAAAGAAAAGAAAAGAAAAGAAGAAAGAAAAATGGCCCTGAATGGAAGTATTTCATTAAAGCACTGCTTCAAATCATGTTTGTCTGTCACAGGGAGGGACCTAAGTTGGAGTCTGAGCCACATAAAGGCACGAGTATGTGAGATGGAAAAGATCCTGTCCTGGTGGAAACTGTTTCACTGGTACAAGAATCCTCAGAAGGGACTTCTGCCCCATCCCATTCCCAGTCCATGTCACAGATGGAGAAACAAATCGCTAGTGAAGTTCGGGGAATTTTTTAAGGCCACTGTGCTAAAGACGGGGGAAAGCAGGGAGCCTACCCTTCCCCCTAGGGCCCCCACAACATGCCCACACTGTGGAGCTCAGCCAGCGCAGGGCGTCCTCGCACCTTGTCAAAGTTCCTCTGCTTCTTGTCCAGAGCAGCGGCCAAAGAGTTGGCTCTTTCCACGTCCACCATCAGGTCCTCCACTTCCCCTTGCAGCCTCTGCTTGGTCTTTTCCAAGGAAGCACATTTCGCGTTCACAGCCTCAACCTGCTCCTCTGAATCCTGAAGGCGCTGAGCAAGCTTTTTTCTTCAAGAAAAGGAGAAGAAAGCCGATGGCATTAAGTTTTCAATCTTCTCCTCGAGCCCCGGTGCTCACCAAGCTGGAGATACCAACTGCGTGGCTCACATGCCTCTGCGCATAAACCTTAAGAGAATCCCCCATCTACTCAGAGTCTGTGATCAATGGCCTTTCTCAGGTATAACCAGGATCAAAGCTGGTGTTTAAATGAACTAAGTTCATTCCGTTACATTTTACATTTCAGCCAGTGTAACATTTAAAGACTTGGGTGATGGGGAAATCTCCAGTAACAAAACAAATTCATTCATTAGATTCATCCCGGAGTCACTCTAGAGTCAGTGTGCTAAGCCATGAGATCCCTTAAGGGTTCTAATTAGAGACACATACTTGGCCTCCTCCAGCTCCTCCGTGCGCTGGATGGCGTCCGTCTCATATTTCGTCCTCCACTGGGCCACCTCGCTGTTGGCCTTGGACAGCGCCCTCTGCAGCTCGGCTTTGCCTTCCTGCTCCTCCTCGTACTGTTCCCGCAGCAGGTCACAGTCGTGGCGGGAGGACTGCAGGGCGTGGGCCAGCGCATTCTTGGCCTTAAAAAAAAAAAAATCAAAAGACACCCCAGTGGATTAGGAGTGCGGGGAGCACAGAAACCAGATGCGCCCTGCTCTCAGCAACTGGCTGAATCGTCATTTTTTTTTTTCAATCTTGCTTCTATTTTGCAGATGCCATTTGAAAAAAAAAAAAAAAACGGAGATCAAGAAAGCATCCTTCAGAGTGGGTACCTTGTTCTCTTCCTCCAGCTGCCTCTTGAGCTCCTCTATCTGTTGAGTAAAGGCTTGCTTGCTCCTGGAAAGCTGAGCTACTATGCTTTCCTTTTCTTCCAGTTGACGACTCAGCTCACCTGTGCCAGGAAGGAAACAGTTCATTCAGTCAGCCATTCATTCATTCACTTGATGACCAAGTGTGAGACACTGGGCCACATTTGGGGTGGGGGGGGGGTGCAAGTCATAAAGGTGAGGCACCCCCCCACACACACACTCTTGAGAGCAGGGGTGTGTCAATGAAAAGGAAATAGCAGCCTAATAAATTATTGCCATAAACCCTACGAAGCCGGGAGTGACCTCTGCCAGTGAAAGCTGAGAGAACCGTTATGAGTGCGCACTTCGCCAGGGCGCCTCTCCGCTCCCCGAGCACCTCCCCAGTGGCTGATGACTCCAGCTGTGTCACTAAGGAAATCGCTTAGGGCTTCACCTCTCTGGAAATGTGGAATTATACTCTTGGGCAAATATGGTCAGCTGGGGTGTATGCAGACGTCAGAGGGGGAAGGCGGGCAGGTGGTAGAAAGGCTGGGCTCCTCCCGGCCCCATCCAGGTTTTGTCAGATGGAAGCTTGTGTTACTCATGGAAGCTTGACCATCTGCTCGCTTCCTGTTTTCACAGAGGAGACTCAGTCATCTCCTCCAGGAGGTTGGGGGCAGCCTCTCCTGTGTGTTACTTCCATTTACTTTTTCTCTGAAAGTGCGTTTTTAGAAATCCTCCCTCACCGGGTGTGGTGATGCAGGCCTTTAAAAACAGGATTGTGCAAGCAGAAGCAGGCAGATCTCTGTTAAGTTCCAGGCCAGCCTGGTCTACACAAGGAATTCCAGGCCAAGAGAGTGGGGACCCTGCCTTTAAAATAATAAGCCAAAGCAAAACAAAACATTCTTTCCCTCTCCTCCTCCGCCCCCCCACCCCCCGCAAAGGGATGCTGCCCCTGGGAGGAAAAGCCTTCTGGCATTCCAGCTTGGCATCCGGACATAGCATCCGGCGCTTGATTGAACTGAACCAAGCTTGGCTCACCGGCCTCTGTCTGCAGCCGGGACTTCTGCGTGGTCAGCTCGCTTAGGCTCCTCTGTGCCTCCTCATTCTTGCCCCTGGCCTCACTTAACTGGTCCTCTAGAGTTCGGCATATCTTCTCCAGATTGGCCTGCAGATTGGAAAGAGGACGGAGGTCGGCAGGTGGCCTTAGGTTGACCCACTGCAGGTGCCGCCCCTCAGGGTCTGCTCAGCCGGCCCCTCACCTTGGATTTGGACACGCTCTCCACACTGCTGGAGAGGTCGTCGATCTCCAGCTTGAACTCGCTCTTCTCCTTCTCCAGCTTCTGCTTGACCCGCTGCAGGTTGTCGATCTGCTCCGCCAGCTCCGCCGCGCTGTCCGCGTGCTTCTTCCGCAGGGTGGCCACCGTGGCCTCGTGCTGCAGGGTGGCCTCCTCCAGGTCCCTGCGCAGCTTCAAGAACTCAGCCTCACGCTTCTTGTTCAGTTCAATCTGGGTAGAGGTGACACCGCCCGCCTCCTCCAGCCGTTCACTCAGCTCCTCCAGCTCGCGGGCATAGTCGCTGCGCTGCTTCTCGGTCTTGGCCCGGGTGGCCCTCTCTGCCTCTATCTCTTCCTCCAGCTCCTCGATGCGAGCCTAGAGAGAGCGGCCAGGTGCCCAAGAGACTCTTAGGGTCACAACAGCTAACTTGGCATCTGAATAGGTGTCATCAACCCACGAAGGCATGAAGAAGACATCCTTTACTTAAATGGTGGCACATGACTCATCTAGAAAAAGAATGGAGCTCTACCATTTGCAGCAAAATGGAGGACAGCAGACACCGGAAAAACAAGTGGTGTGTATATGTGAAGAATTTGTTTAAGTCGATCTGAATATGAAACAGTGATTATTAAAGGTGAAGAAGAAGGTGGGGAAGGTGGTTAAGATGGGGCTGGGTCAGGGAGTACTATAAGCATGTGATGAACTAGCACATGGAAGCCTATTAATACATAAAAATAGATGATGATGATGATGATGATGATGATGATGATGATGATGATGTTATGTTCCCACCAGATGAATCTGCTCGTGGGTGTTCCCCCAGAGAAACATAAATGCTAATGATTTTTCTTCCAAATGAATCTTTTCCTGCACCAATATGGTCACTAACTACCTTGGGAATTTCTCCATCCACCTTCATGCATTCTGTTGCAAATTTGAGGGACATGGTCATCGCTGTCACCACTGCTATGTCAGCCTGTCAGAGTGAGGTCCCATGAGGCAGCTACACAGTCCTACTTTACCTACTCTGACTTTAGCAGACACTACTCAGCTTTCTGAGCGACCCGCACGGGCAAGCGAGAGCTGACCACCTCCTCCTACCTGTAACTCTTTGATTTTCTTCTGAAGCTGGAGGCTCAGTGTCTGCTCATCTTCCACTTTGCTTTGCAGCTGACTGTATTCAAAGTCCTTCCTGCGGAGGGACACAGAGAACGCGTGAAGACAGGATCCCCAGCCACTCACAGAACAACAGAAGCTGTGTTTGGGGGGCGGGGGTGGGGGAAAACATACTTCTTGAGTCTCTCGTCCAGCTGTTGCTTGTCATTCTCCAGATCTAATATGGACTCTTGGGCAAGCTTCAGGTCTCCCTCCAGCTTCCTTTTGTTCCTTTCTAGGTCCACACGCAACTTCTTTTCTTGTTCAAGGGAGCTCTCCAGCTGCAAGAGGCATCATTTCCCCTTCAGGATCAAATGATTTCTGATTGGATAACTCCAGCCCCGCCCCGGCCCAGGACTCTTCCACCCTGAAGCCTTGAGAGACTCCAAAGACTGACACCCAGTGCTCACGTCATCCACTTGCTGCTCCAGCTTGCTCTTGAGTTTGCTCAGAGAATTGACCTTGTCTTCCTCAGCCTGGAGGTCGTCCAGGGTCTGCTGGTGGGCCTCTTGGAGGGCCTTCTTCTCCCGTGTTAGCTTTGCAATAGTTTCATCCAGGCCTGCCAGTTCTTCGGTAAGGTTTTTTACCTAAAAGAAGCCGCAGCAGTTAGAACTAATAGAAGCAGAGAGCTTGGTTAGCAATGAATATATCGAGCTGGAAAGAAACCGCAAGAAGAGCGAGTACCTTGTTCTCCGTGGCGTGCTTCTCCTTCTCAACCTTGGCCAGTGTCAGCTCAAGGTCATCGATGTCCTTCTTCAGCTCTGAGCACTCGTCCTCCAGCTTCCTCTTCTTGGCCGTGAGCTCAGCGTTGATCTCCTCCTCATCCTCGGCTCTCTCGGTCACCTCTTTGATTTTGGCCTCCAGTTGGAACTTGGCTTTGATCAGCTGGTCGCATCGTTCCTCCGCATCCAGCAAATTCTCACTCTCCTTTAAAAATAAATCACAATTCCATTTAAGGATCGAAGATTTGAGAGACACTGCCATCTTTCTTTGTGAACTCCTCCAAGAAGCACTCCAATGCCCCACCCTCGGGTTAATCCAGATTTCCTAAAATCGTAATCGAATCTAGGATTTGAAAAAGCAAGATTCCGCCGGGCGGTGGTGGCGCACGCCTTTGATCCCAGCACTTGGGAGGCAGAGGCAGGCAGATTTATGAGTTCGAGGCCAGCCTGGTCTACAGAGTGAGTTCCAGGACAACCAGAGTTACACAGAGAAACGCTGTCTTGAAAAACAAAAAGAAAAAGAAAAAAAGAAAAAGCAAGATTCCTAGAGACATACAGCCTGTACTTGAAGTTGCAGGTCATTCTTCTCTTGTACCAGAGTGACCAGCTTCTCCTCCAGCTCCTTCCTCTTCGCCTCGGACTTGGCCAGCTCATCTTTGGTTTTCTGGAACTCCTCCTTCATGGTGGCCATCTCCTTCTCTGTCTCCGCGCTCTTCAGCAGGGGCTTGATCTTGAAGAAGAGTTTCATCCAGGGCCAGTGCTTGACGTTCATGAAGGCTCGGATATTGTACTGGATGCAGAAGATGGACTCCCTGCAAACAAAGCCACATGGTCAGCAGGGAAAGGTGCCCAATCCCACGCCTGACAGCCAGAGTTTAATTCCCAAGCCCCACAATAGTGGAGGCAAGAACTGACTCCTGCAAGTTGTCCTCTGACTGCTAAAAGTGAGCCTTAGCATACATACTCACGCACATAAACACAAAGCATATATAGACAGACAGATGGATAGAGCATAATTTAAAAAAGAAAAAGAAAAAAAAAGCAGCCTGGCAGTGGTGGCTCATGCCTTTAATACTAGTGCTTGGGAGACAGAGGCAGCCAAATCTCTGACTTGTCAACTTGCTCTACAGAGTGAGTTCCAGGACTGCATAGGGCTACACAGAGAAACCCTGTCTCAACAAACAAACAAACAAACAAACAAAGCATTGCTCCTACAAGGGATTCTCTCTTCCCCCTTCCACCTTCTCCCAAAGAGCTCATGCTTGAACCAAGACCCCACTCCACCTCCTCTGCATCATCTTCTGGAATTCCACACGCATGAGAAACCCTCTGCACACTGCTTGTGTCCGAGTGATCAGTTTGGCCAAACGCTCATCCCGCATCTCTTCCAGGGTTCCCAGCAAGCCAGCCTTAAAGAACACCTTCAGATGGACGGATAAGAAGAATGAGCCACTGGGCTCATTGTGTTAAGAGGATGCAAAAGCCAACAGCACTGAGGCAGAACTGATGCGTTACCTTGGTGTGTCCAAATTTGTACTGTGTGTGGTCGATGTCGATGGAAGCCAAGAGCTTCTCGCAAGCTTTCTTGCTGTCTATGAACTGGCCTTCTGGGATGGCACTGGCGTTCAGCACTCGGTATCTGCCATTGTGGACATAGAAATGATCAGGCTCTTGGCAATGATCGGTGATCACAGGCCTCCCTTCCTACAGACCAGAAAGCCTAGTTCCCAGGAAGTAAAGAAACTTGCCCGTAGTCACTTTGCTAGAATCTAGGCCTTGGGACTCTTGGGCCAGGGCTTTTCCCCTCCCCTGTTATATATCAGACAGGTTCCAAAAAAAAAAAAAAAAAAATGTAGATGACACAGAACGTGAACCTTGACCAAACCGTAGGTTATTTCACGTGGAAGACCAACCACAACTGCTCTTTTGAAATGGGTCTTCTCATGTGCTATTTTTTCCCTCAAGCTCCAGCCCTTATCCATGTCAAAGGACAATCAGAGAATTTTGACAATGTACCTCTGTTTAAAGTCTCCATACAGGATCCTGTTGGGAAATCCCTTCCTGCAAATGCGGATACCTTCCAGGACCCCATTACACCTCAGCTGGTGCAGGACCAGGCTATGTTCCATGGCCCCTAAGAACACAGGCAAGACACCAGAGCTTCACCCAGAGGTCCTTAAAGACTGAG
>JADRCD010236889.1:0-27534 GCA_019843815.1 Montemys delectorum
GACACATAGCATCTGGAGCTGTATGTAGCCTCTTCCCCCTTGAAGAGCTGCTTTGGTGCAGGGACCTCTCCAGCTCCCCTGTGGGGCCACCCACAGCATGGACTCTGGGGCCTGTAGGTTGTAGGAACTCAGCCTTAGGTGCCCACCTGAGGGGGCACAGAGGCAGCCTTCCCTGTGGGGTGTCCAGGAGAGAGTCAGGGACTCCTCCAAATAGCCTCCAACCGAACTGGTCCCACATCCACCCTTCATGCCTCCTTCAGACGCAGCGTGGGGGTGCCCTCTGCCACTGCGTGACTGGAGGAAGGACACTGGATGGCATACGGTCCCCTGGGGTCTCCTTGAGGTGAGGCTGAGGAGAAGAGGGTCCAGGATATTGGGAGGCCTGGAAAGGCCTCTAAAGAAACAAACTCTGCTGGAAGAGCCCCCTCCCCTGATGCCCAAGTGGCCGCACGCACCCAGCTGCCCTCCCACTCAGGGGACAGAGCCCCCACCCATTACTCACGGGCTCCTGTGAAGCCTCCCCCTGGCATGGTGGTGTCTCCCCTCAGTTCGTACTCCCCATCTGGAGAGACTGCAGCTCTAATCAGCAGCCCTGCGTGGTGCGGCCGAGCGACTCAGGGCCTTAATTGACACCAGGTGGCCCCTCCCCAGGGGCAGGCTGGGAGGCGGCTCAGCACGGGGCCCAGAGGCCAAGCCCTGGGCAGGGGGGGCACACCCAGGCTCAGCGTGCTCAGGCTCCCCCTGGAAAGCGGAGAGAGAGGTGAGGGTGGCTAGCCAGCCCCAAGGCAGCCCTTCCTCCATCATGCCAGCCAGCCCTGCTTCCCTAGACTCTGACCTTTCTTTCATTCCAGGGGCTGTGGTGGTTGTGGAGGCTTCTGCCAGGGATGAAGGTGGCTCAGGTTTCCCCCAGCTGGCTGGGATGGCCTGGAGTCAGAATTGCAGCCATGAGTCTTCTGTGTCTAGGCTGTGGCTGCTGGATCCGAATCTAGCCTTTCACAGTGGCACCCAGGAATCCTGGGAGCTTTAACTGAACATTTACTACATGCCAGGATAGGTGCCTGTGCTGCCCCTAAACACAGCTCACAAGCTCCACAAAGTGGCTATTTAGTGCCTACTTTATTTGCACACAAAGCACCTGAGGCTCAGAGAACCGAAGTTTCTTCTTCAAAGTCACACAGTAGGCGAGTCAGCTCATACCCTCACTCAGCCTGACCTGGGGTATGGCTTCTCACAGTGCTGCCTGCAAAGGAAACAACATCAGCCCCTTGTTTGGATCAGGAAAACTGAGGCTCAGAGACAGGGAGCCAGATCTAAAAGACACACAGCCAAGTAAGAAATTACGACCTGCTGATGGGTATTTCATGTCAGGTTTCTGATGCCTTCTCCTGACCCACCCATTCCCTGGCTGATCTAAGGGTTCCAGTGTGGAGCCCCAGCTGGGGATGTGAGAAGAAAAAGAGCTCTGGACACGGTGGAGTCAGGAGGTGTGTCAAGCTCACTGTGTGACCGCAAGCAGGTTCCTCTACCTCTCTGGGCTTTGCTGCAGTTACAACATACAATGGATGAGTACTTTGAGACAGAGGAAGGGTTTGGAGAATGGAAAAGTTGTCCCCATTCTCCCCACACGCCCTTCCCCGTGGCCCCAGGGCTACTGCTCCTCCCCACTGCTGGGGAGTGGCACTCAGTTCCTCCGAGTGCATGGCTCTGTAAATAAATACACAGAGCCCTTGTCCCTGCTCTGGAGAACACTGCCTTCCTGCCCAAGCCATGAGATAATAAACGAACTCATGCCCAGCACCTGTCTCTGGGTAATGGTACTTGTTGAACACTTACTGTGTGCCGGGCTTTCAGGGCAGGCATCATAGTGGCACCTCCCTTGTGGAGACAGAAATTAAGATGCATCCCCCTTTTAAAATTATTTTTAGTTGTATAGTAATGGCACAAGGTGTAATTATTTGTGCTACAAACTTGATGAATTGAGGCAGCAATTATTGTGTCCTTATTTAATAAAAGAACCTACTGAGTGCCTACTGTGTGTTAGGCATTACTCCAGGTATTGGGGCTGCAGCAGCTGACAGGCCTGTGTCCCTTAGGATGATTAAATAATTACTGTATCATTATCCTCAATCAAGACAGGTTGAGTAACACACCTGTCTGCTGTGGTCTGCCCCCTTGGGAGCTCCAAAGTGGAGTGTGGGATTCTAGAATGTTCTTAGGTCTAATCCTTAGGGCGGCTTATGGGCTCATTTTGGTCTGATTGGCGGACACCCTAGCTGGTAATTCACACCCCTGGCGCAGACCCAGCCTCCACATGGGGCTGGGGAAGATGAGCCTGAGTCAGACTGCCTGACTTGTCAGAAGGGAGCAGGCAGCTGGCTGGGCTGTCGGCCATGAGGCCTCCTGAGCCAGGTCCCGAGGCAGGTGATGGGGTTTAGGCTGAGACCTCAGGATGACAAGGCTCTGAGCTCAGATAGCAAGTAGATGGTGGGGTCACTAACAAACTCACTAGAATGTTCTATTAAGAGTCATGAGAGGGGCTGCCTTGTAAAGGATTGGAGATTCCCCACCCATTGGATTCAGAAATTGGGAGAGATTCCAAAAAGGTTGTCCTCTGCCCTCCTCCATGACTGATCTTAGACATTGTCACCTGACTTTTTTTTTTTTTAAATTTTATTTTCGGGACAGGGTTATTCTGTGTAGCCCTAGCTGTCTTGGAACTCACTCTGTAGACCAGGCTGGCCTCGAACTCAGAAATCCACCTGCCTCTGCCTCCCAGGTGCTGGGATTAAAGGCGTGTGCCACCTTGTCACCTGACATCTCAGAGTCCTTGCTCACAGTGGGCAAGTGCTTCCCACCCCTCCCTGGCTCTTCTCTCTCAGACCAACCCTAAGCCAGAGCCATGAATTTTGTTTTTATTTCCTTACAGCACCCTAGGCCTGGCACATAGTAGGTGTTCAGCAAACATGACCTGTTAAAAAACAGACTGCTTGAAACCTTTGCTTCCAATGTTTCTTCTAGCTTGGGGCAAGTGTGACATTGGTGTGCAGAAATCCTGTATTCATGAGTCTCAGTTCAACAGAATTGGGCACTGGGGTTCAACCTCGAGATGCCCCTCCAGGACTCTAGGCTTTTCCCCCCACCTGTGTGTGTGTGTGTGTGTGTGTGCGTGTGTGTGTGTGTGTGTGTGTGTGTGTGTGTGTGTGTGTGTGTCAGAGACCAGAAGAGGCCTCAGGTCTAAAGCTATAGGCTGCTATGAGTTGCCTGACATAGCTACAGGGAACTGAACTCAGATCCTCTGGAAGAGCAGCAAATGTTCTATCTCTGTAGCCCTGTGATGGTTATTTTGTTCTGTTTGTTTGTTTGTTTGTTTTTGAGACAAGGTCTCATGTAGCCCAGGATGCCCTTAGATTTCTCTTATGGCCAAGCAAAGATGCCCTTGAACATCTGCTTCCCATCCTGAGTGCCGGGTTTACAGGTATATATTGCCAGAGCTGCTTTTGACTAGGTGATCGGCACTGGTATTAATGATAATCATGGTACAGCCTTGGCCCGGCATCCACATAGGAACCTACACTTACTGATCACTTCCATATTGGGAGGAAGAATCTGAGAGGAGGAATTCCTTGCTTCAAGATAATGCCAGGTTCCCATCCTCTTGGTGCGCTGGGCAGGCAGAACCTGACACTGCATTCCAAGGCTGGTTGCAGGGACAGGAACTGGGGCTACTGTTGCCTGCCTGACCACTCATCTGTTACTTTGTTGCTTCTAATCTGTGGCCCCAGCAGAGTGAGGTCGATTCTGTTGTGTACTGCCAGCCAGGGACACTGCCAGAACCGTTCCCAAGGGGTAAAGCAAGTAAAATTAAAGAAGTCAGAGCCAAGTGAACAGCATACCTGGGGTGACCACTTTCCGGAGGCTGAAGCAGGAAGGTGCAGAGTTGGAAGCCAGCCTGGGCTACATAAAGTTCCAGAAGACTGGTATGGATTACAGAGTGACAGACCCTACATGGAAAAAAATAAAATTAAAAGATAAATTAGAGCAATACACTTCAATCCAGTATTATATAAAACTGCTTGCTCTAAAATGATATCAGTACAAAAATGATAGACAAGTTATTTATTCTATGTTATTTTGTCTTTGAGACAGGGTTTATCTATGCAATCTAAGCGGGCAGGCTCCACCTGCCTCTGCTTCCTGTGGGCTGGGATTAAAGGCGTGTGCCACCACCCCTGGCATTATCTTATTTCTTTGATGAAGGTCTTACATGGTCAGGGCTGCCTTCCATGTCTGTGTAGTCATGGATGTGATGTGTATGAAGTAATGCAGATCTAGAAAGCTCTCATGGCTGAAGGAATAAACACTGGAGGCAGGCTGTCCTCCACTCCATAGCCAGGTGACCCCGAACCCACAGGCCTCAGGGTGGCACATTTCTGATACTTTCTCTCTCCACCACAACACTAGTATCCTGGGCCTGGTGTCCTGTTGAGATGCAGGCCTTCTCTTCTGGCCAGCGTGTGTCCTTCTTTTAGGTTCTGAATTTGATGACAGCTTGGGTTTTAGGAGAAAGAATACTGGACACTGAATCTGGAGTCTTGTGTGACCTTCTCCCTCCACCCTGTGGGCTTTGCACAGAACCATGCCCATCAAAGCAGATCTCCCATGGCAAAAGGCTTTGTGACTGGGACTCACAAAGCCATGACTAGGCAGTGTTAGAGTGGCTGTTTGCTGGGGAATCCCCCACACTCACCCACATTTGTTTCCTAGGGGTGGAACTCATTGCTGGCCTCCCATGGGCCAGAGGTTTGGGATTCAGAACTGGTTGGAACCAGAGTTCTGGGGGCCCAGACATGGCTTGATCACAAGAACTCAAATGCCCATGTATCTTGATTTACCTCATTCGTAAGCTGGGACTGGCCCGGTGCTGGTCTGTGGCAGTGCTACTTAGCAGGACTTGGTCCCAGGCTAGCAAGGGATTGTCTGGCTTCAGAATGTTAATGAAGGGGTTAGATAGGAATGGCTGGCATGCAACAGCCATTTAATATCTGGTGACCAGGTTCTTGGCTAGTGGATCTATGAGGATGGTTTTACAGAGGTTTCCTAATGCCCTCAGCAAAGCGCTGATAATGACTGGGGTTGTTCCCAAGGCAAAGGGCAGACAGTAGCATGTGAAGGGATGAAAGGAACCTGTCTCACATGCCTGGGAACAGTAGGTGGTGCTTTGTTTCAAGTGGAAAACTTAAGAGTCTTCCAAGTATGCCACAGAGGCTATAGAAAGGTGGGATGTGAAATAGGGCTCTCCAAATTACACACAGCTCTGGTTCTACCCAGCATAGCTCGAAAGCAGTAGCTGAAGACAGCAGCTTTGGGGCTGGGGTGTTGGCTCAGTGGGCAAAGCTCTTGCCGGAGTTTGGACCTCCACACTCATGTGAATTGCAGCCTGCGAATGCTGGGTGGGTGTTGGAGCCTGTTTGCAATCCCAGCAATCAGAAATCAGAGACAGAGACCCCCAGAGCAAGTTGGTTGGCTCTACTAGCTGAATGGGTAAGTTTTGGGTTCAGTGAGAGATTCTGCCTCGAAAAATAAGGTGAAGAAAGATTAAGGAAAACACTTGGTGTCAATATCTGACCTTTGTGCACACCCATGAATGTGCACATGTGCACACACATGCACACATGTAGACACACACACACACTATATATATATTGCAACCTTGCTGGGCTGCAGCACCCAGGAGGCTAAGGTTAAGAGTGGAGAATTTGAGGACAGCCAGGGAGTTACATAGCAAGATGTTGTTTAAAAAAGAAAAACAAAATAGAATTGAAATCCTGGCTCTTGGACCTGAGTTCAGATTCCATCATGGTCTTGGATCAATAGTGTCATACTCAGGAAGCAGACCAGAGGTTGCTCCAACTCTCAGCAAGGAGTGGGAATTTAGGGGAGCAGAAGAGCTAGGGGAGGGTGGGGGCTTCTCCCACACTGTGATGTATACCTGTCTCAGCAACTCATACGTGCAGAGTATGTTCAAGGCCCTTACAGAAGCCTCATCGCCTGGGAGGACGGTGGTAGTGTTACAATGATCACATCTAATTCAGGAAGGTCCAGAGAAGCCAGGCCATCTGCCCAAAGCTGCACAGCTTGCATATTGTCAAGAGGTGATATTGTTAAGAGGTGATTTGACCCCAGGCCTGTCAGTGACTGTGTGAATGTGGGCAGGAGAGGGTTTTCCCAGGCCAGGAGGGCAGAACCAGTGAGGCCAGAGAGGGAGTGGTCAGAGCTGTCCATACCAGCTTTGCCAAACTCCAGTTCCCCCTCTCACTTCCTCAATGGAGATCTTGTTTCACAGGTTAGAGACCTCAGTACGAGGCTGGGCAGTTGGCTCAGTGGGTAAAGAACTTGCCCAGAAGGACAGTGACCTGAGTTTGACATTCCCAGGCAGTGGTGTACTAGTGTGATCCTGGAGCTGGGAGGTGGGGGCAGGAGGATCCCTGGGTTTTGCTGGTTAGTCAACCTAGCCGATTCATGAGCTCCAGGTCAGTGAGATACACTGTCTCAAAACCAAGGTGAAGGTACCTGGGAACAGCACTTGAAGGTGTCATAAAGTCCCTGAATCCCCAAGTAAGCACACAGGCACTTGCCTACCTACAAGTATGTAGTTACATGGGCGCACGCACACGCGCGCGTGCACACGCGCACACACACACACACACACACACACACACACACACATCTGTGAGTGTGACCATAGGGACAGCTGTGTATATACCACATTGTTCTTTCCAGGAAAGCACATTTGTGCCCTTCTCTCCACCCCACAGGTGGATGTTACTAGCTAACACCACAGTGGAGTTTGCAACCATTCCATGAAAGGCTGGGTCACCTGGCCAGTACTGGCTGTGCAGTGTTGGTGGCTGTAGTTGGAGGCAATGGTCTGCATGGGGTTTTGTTCATTCTGGTCTGGCTTTCCTGTCCACGTGAACACATATGGAATAACCTTCTATCTGATCTTGAACCTGCCCAGAAGCCTCAAAGAAGCCTTTTAGAGGAACCCAACCTAGACTCACAGCCCCAGCTGCCTGAAGGTAAGTATCCGCTGATGTAAATGGTTTGGGAGACATTTTGTTATACAGCATCATCAGGGCAGTTAGCAACCCTTGTTCCCTTAGCAACCCTTGTTCCCTGCTGGAGCTTCCTTTCATCCAACAGACAACAGCAGAGTTCAGACCTGGAGTGACAGCAGCCGATGCAGTAATTCTCAAATTCTTTATTGGCATTGATAACTCAGACATTGGATTCTCACTAACATTGCACTAAACACAAGAAACAACAGGCTTGCGGGCTCACAGGCTCACAGACTGTCCAACAGCCACAGTTAGAAATACTTTTTTTTTGAGAAGTGTAGAAAACTTTATAAATGATCTATACAAATATACATCGTGGACCACCAACCCACCCATCTGCCTATCCATCCATCTTTCTATAGCCCACCCATCCAGCTACTTACCCGCCTGCCACCCACCATCCATCCAAACATCCATCTACCCATTCACCCATTCATCCACCTACTCACCTACCCACACATCTATCAATCTAATCATTCACTTATTCATCTCACCTATCCACCATCCATCCATCCATCCATCCTTCCATCCATCCATCTACTTTCCCATCTATCCATCTATCTATGTATCCATCCATCCATCCAAACATCCATCCACTCACCTATCTACTAATACATTAATCTACCAACCTATCCATCCATTCACCCACCCACTTATACTTCTACCCACATATTCATTCATCTACTTGCTTATGCATTCACCCACCTACCCATCCATCCATCCATCCATTCATATGCCTATCCATCCATCCATCCATCCATCATCCATTCACATACCTATCCATCCATCCATCTATCCATCCATCCATATACCTATGCATCCACTCACCCATCCATCTACCCATCCATCTATCTATCCATCCATTATCCATCCATCCATTCATTCACATACCTAGCCATCCATTCACCCATACATTCATCCATCCACCCATTTATTCACATACCTATCCATCCATTCACCCATCTATTCATCCAGATATCTATCTACCTACCTACCTACCTACCCATTCATTCATCCATTCATTCACATACTTATTCATTCATTCACCCATTCATTACCCACCCACCCATTCATATACCTATCCATCCACTCACCCAACCATCCATCCTGCTTGCCTTCCCTGGATGGCATCTAAATATTCTTTCCCAACAACATGTTGGCAATGAGTGAGAAAGAGAGAGAGAGAGCGAGCGAGAGAGAGACAGAGAGCAAGACAGATTTATAAAGGAAAAGGAAGAGACAGTGGTCCAGAAGGAAAATGGAGAACCAAGGTCATACATCAGCTCATTCTGCAACAGTCAGTACAGACAGACATGGAGAAAACAGTGGGCCTGAGGTCCGTGGAGGGCTGTACAAGAAGTAGTCTTTATGTATATACACATATATAATATATATAGCATTTATAGGTATATATACTTTGTGTTTAGAAAAAGGCAACAGAATAATTTACAAAGAGAAAGCCTTTTTACAAGGAGGGATTTTTCTCAGGTTGGTGACTTGGAGAGCTGTCCACTTGTTGGGACATGTGACAGACCCCTAGAAAGATCACTGGGTCAGGGATGTAGGAACAACATGTCTGGAGTGGGAACCTGGGCTGTAGTGTCTGGCCTGCCTTGCCTGTGGAGACAGACTTGTATGCCGCAGATGATGCTCTTGGCTTTGGCCTTGGGGTTGTGGGACCGGAGGAAGAGATTCCTGCTTCTACAAAGGCCTTGGTGGTCAGGGGATGGAAACATCCCAGTTCTCTCTGGTAGATATCAGCATCCTGTACCTGGAGCTATTCTTTAGGAGACCCACTGTCCCTGTTTATAGTCCCAGGCTATCAGCATCTAAGTGGGTGGGAGATACCCACTGGCTCTCCATTTCTGCTTCATGTGCCTGGGGATATCCTGAGAGGTACACTTTGGGGTGGGAGACTCAGTACCGAGATGATAGAGACTGGGACACTATGGAGGTGCTGTTTATTAACTGCAGCCATTCCCCTGGGACCCAGCAACAGAGCAAGTACTAAGGGCTTCACAATGCTAAGAAAGTCCAAAATATGCCCCAGAAGCGCCAAGAATAGCTTGTTGGTAAGGTCGTGGTCAGCCAGAGGAAGGGACAGGAGAATGTGAGTTGACTCAAGCTGAAGCTGAGTTGTGAGCCCCATTCATTTACCTCACCCCACCCCAGGTTGCTCCATAGTTGGCCAAGGTGCTGTTTCCCATGTCTCAAGCTCGTATAGATACCCCCACCCCACCAACAAGGTGAATGCAGTCTCACCTGCACTTTAGCCCCCATTACAGATTCAGCCTGGCACTCACAAGGACCCCTGTGTCATTGTTAGCCTCTTTGATAATAAACCATCACTTTGCCCATAACATTCAGTATCTCTCTGGAGAATTATGTGGGGTGTGGAGGTTTTTCCATCAACACATCTCTATGTTACTGTGCATCTTTGATGTCAATACTCCCGTGGCTCATTCATAGAGTGAAGCACACTGTACAGAGAGAGAGAGAGACCATGGCAAGAAGACTGAGGATAGAGCTTTCTCGTGTGTCCATATGGGTCTGTGAGTCAGGTGGCTGATAAATCAGAGCTCTTTCAGAAGAGATGGCAGGGGGCATGGTGAAGAAACAAAAGTAGACAAGAGCAGGCTTTTAGAAGGGCTTGTGACTGGCCTATGTACAGCAGAGACACCCTCGGAGAGTCAATGTCCCACCCTAGATAGGGTGCGGATGTGGGTGGTGGACCGTCAGGGGACAGAGTGACCCAAGGGCCCAGTTTCTTCCCCAGGTGGGGCCTGGTGATCATGTGTATCAAATTCCACAGTGCTTCCCAAGTTCTAGCATCTTGAAATGCTCAGCTTTCTCTCTGCTCCCTATAATTCTGGGCCATTGGGTCCTCTGGATCTGATTAGGGGTGTGACAAAGAGAACTTTCCATCAGCCACAGCCAGATCAGGAACAGAACAGTCACATTCCATCACACTGTTTAGTGGCTGTTTCTCTACCAGGAACAGGAGGATCAAGGGTTTGAGGCTAGCCTGGGCTACAACAGAAATCCAAGAACTGACTGGGTCCAAGGTCAACAGCACCTACATTGACAGATTTCTAATTCAACCAGTCTGATCTTCCCACTTCCTTTTCTTTCAGACCTCAGCTTCACTTCTGTACATAACTGGCCACACCCAGGCAAGCTCCCCCAGCTTGTACATTGCACACCTCTATTTTCATGATTGGTTGCTTCTTAGGAATTGCCAGCCACTGGATAGAAACACCTCCGCCATCCCTGAACCTAGCCATCTCACATCCTGGCACCTGAAGTTGGTTATTGAGAGAAATAGCCAAGCTGAGATTTTCCTTCAAAGTAGTCAAAAAGAAAAGCTAAGCTTTGATTTGAATCATCAGACTTTTACATCTAAGGATCCACAATGTGTCTTGTAGCCATCAACAATGGCTGCCAGTAAAACTGGAAAGGAGGGCTGGATCTGCAGACCTAATGTAAATGCACGGTAGCTAGCTTTCAATCTTTCTCAGCACATGGGCAATAGTGGAATAGGGCAGGAGATGAAGAGATGGGCTATGTAAGGTCTTCTTGGTCACTAATCAGTGGCGTTTTAAGAGTTCAGGAGTAGAGAGAGTGGATTCCAGAGGCCATTGGCTAAAAACTTGATTTTGGGACTCAGGTGCAAGGAAGAGGTCAAAAGGCAGTTAGAGTCAGGTCCTTTGTTTCAACATTGTTTCAACGTAGTATCAGTAGCAGGTTACCAGGGAAGAAAGCCTTTCCCAGTTGGCCCAATTCTCTAATTGGAAATAAACTCTTGTACAGTTCCAGGCAGACTGTCCACTAAGGGGACCCTGAGTGATTAAGTCTCTGGAAATTCTGAGACATGAATTCTAAAGTCATCAATGTTTATTGGAAGGGACTTTCCGGGGAAAACTGCCTTCCCTTCTCAGCACATACAGTCACACTCAGAGCCTTTGTAGTAAATGCTCTATGACTGTGGTTAGAAGCTGTGCTGAGATTGATTAGCAATGTCTGCCAAGGGTAGAGGAAAGGGCAGCAGTGGCAGGAGCATTTTTAACATGTACTTTCCTTGCTCTAGATCTTCATCCTTCTAGAGTTTTTATACATGGACCTTTCTAGATCCTCATCTCAATAACTTTATTGGTACTTCCACATTGCCTACTTCAACATCTATGTCTATTGGGGCTCATGGATGGGGCATGTCTATCATGGGTAGGATTGAGAAGTGGCCCAGGAATTCTGGGAAATCTGTCTCTGGGTGGCCCAGGGTTTTTCCACAAAGAAATTAAGATGGCATATGTATTCATAGGAGAGTCACTGGGAGAGTGCTAGGGTTTAGGTCGTATTCCAGGACCTCAGAACGGGCCCTGATTTGAAACAGAGTCATGCAGGCCTGTGAAGCAGTGTGATATGTAATCTTGATTGGCATCTTGACAGAATTAAGAAATGCTTTTCAAGGGATCAATGAATTACCTCTGGGTATATGTCATGAAGTTCTGGAGACATATTGATACCTCTGACCTAACTCACAAGTCCCTGGATGGATTCACAATGTGATGCTCAAAGGACCTAGCTGGAGGAAGCGGCAACGGCACACCTCACTCCTGACTCCTTCCTGTATTGCTCTCTTTGCTTCCTGTTTGCCATGAAGAAACTCCTCCTCCTCACCCCCATACTATTATGATGAACACCCGCCTCAAGAAAGGCCCAGAAACACAGGGTCAGGCAGCTATGGACTGAGCCCTTCAAAACTGTGAGCCAAAACATGTAATTACTCCCTTATACTGTTTCTATTAGCATTTGGTTACAATCACAAGTTACAAAGTAACTAATACAGAGCATCCTGATTCAACAGGACTGGATCCTCATAAAAAAGAGTCCTACAAAGACAGATGCAAGGAGTTCATTGTGGCCGGTGGAGGCAAAGGTAAAGACTGGAGAGACACTCCCACAAGCCAGGGAATATCAGTTTATCACATACCACTACAGGTCAAAAAGCAAGAAGAAAACACTCCCAAAATCCAGAGGGGGTAGGTCATGTGGACACTTTGTGTTCGGACTTTGCATCTGTAGGATGGTGAAGGCATCCATCTTCAGTGTGAGAAGCCCCTTGGTGTGTGGTAGTTTGTCACCGAAGTCAACACGGGGCAAAGGGAAGCTTCGCTTTACCAGGATCACTCTAGGAACAAGACCAGTCCTTAGGAGGGCAGATGGGTGGAATGAAGATAGGCAGGGCATGAGGACATGAAGGGCCCATGTGGAGACTTGAACTTGGGGACAGAGTGGGAATGAAAAGCCAGAGATGGGAGGCCAGCAGGTATTGAAAACCCACAGCCTTAGCTACCTCCAAGGTCTTGGTACAGGACTGAACAATGACCCCCATAACGCTCATCTTGAGTCATTCCCCAACATCTGTTGGAGTCCCCAGTGTACATTCAGAGAAAGAATCTTTGAAGAGGTCTGAGGAGTGGGGCCTGGATCAAGGAGAAAGGCGGTGTTATTAGTGGTCTTAGAAGAAGATGATCCCAGAGACAAGAGACTACAGGAAGGTACCTCAGAGATCACCCTAGATTTGGGAGTAATGAGCAATTGTTTTTTAAGTCAACCTTGTATGCCAATGCCACTGGCTGACCAAGGCAGCCTTGAAGTCTAGCTAGCTGTGCATCTCATACCTTTGACACTGAGACATGACATTGTCATCTACAAAGTTTACACTTGAGTTAGAAAAAAAGAAAAAAAATGGAAAAAAAAACCCCACCAAAACCAAAAAGCAAGCAAACAACAACAACAACCCTTACTGTTTTTAAGTCAGTTTACAATTTTGTATTGGGTCGCCTTCACCGCTATCCTGGGACACATGCAGGGTGTGGGCTTGACTCACATCCTAGCTAGCTCCATACCTGGCCAGCCAGGGTCAGGGAGCTGTTTGTTCCCTCTAAGCCTTTGCAGTTCCTGTAGGTTGCTCCCCAAAGCCCAATCACTAAGACAGCCCATTATATCACTGGCCAGGCAAGCTGGCCACAGACCAAGCCACCATATATTTTGACTCTACAGGTCACAGGGTCTGTTTTGCAAATAATTTTGTCATTGCTAGGGACAATATGGGACTGGTAGAAATTTTGAATTGCACTGAATTTGCCAGAGTCATTTTTTTCTTCTTTTGACTTTTTCTTCTCCTCAGATACAAATAATGTAAAATTCACTTTGCGGGCTGGAGCTTGAGGCCCCCAGTTAAGTGTTGAGTGAGTGGCACTTCTTTGTGCACCTTAGGTGACCACATGCAATTGGGACAAGGGATATGGGAGATGAGGAAAGTCCTTTTGTGTGTGTTTGTGGCACATGCAGTATATGGACACGGAGCATGAGGTGCCAAGTGTCCTGAATTTACAAAACTTATTCAGGTCACATGTAGCCCAGGTTGCTCTCTGTGTGATTAAGGATGAGCCCGAACTTCTGATCCTCCTGCCTCCAGCTCTCCTGTGTGGGGATGGAGGCATGCACCAACATCCCTGGTTTATGTGGTATTGGGGATGGAATGTGGGACTTTGTGTGTGTTAGGCAAGAGCTCCACCCACCTCCTACCCTGAGTATCCCGAATACAACCAGGTGCCTAGCAACACCAGTCTAGGATTTCTATTTGTCAAGAGTTCAAGATTGTTACAGAAAATAAGAGCACATGGCAAGGTGGCTTTCCACTTCTTTGACCAGTAAGGGAACCCCCCCCCCCAAATAATCCAAGGGGATACTTGGAGATTCTAATTAAGCTCTGAGGATGAGGACTTAGATGATGTCCCAGCACAAGGACAGAAGGGACTTGTCCCCTCTGAAGCCTATGTCTCGAAGGCTTTGCAGTGTGAAGCAGGGGCAGAAGCCATTTGGTGTTAGTGGGGTGGGTGGCTGGTCTGATGGAAGAAGGGGCATTGTACAGAGTGAGTGCTGGATGGGCCAGCAGTTGGAGGGGAATGTCTCTAACTATATGGCCTCCTCTCTTCCCACTGGCTCTGTGCAGGGTGAAAGAATATATTTTCTACAAATGCTTCCTCGGGGAAGAGAATGATTCTTTTTTTTATTTTTCCTTGACTCAGGTGTCTGTACATTAAGGGGCTACTAGCAAGGCAGGGCCTGCTGGCTGAAGGGAGGGAGGGAAGTCATCAAGGGATGAAGCCTGAAGCCCAGGCACAGGTCTCAGTGGGTGTGGAGCTCAGGAAAGAGTAAGAGTGAAGAGGTAACATTTGACCTAGACCCAAGAGATCCCGATCCTGTAAGAGGAAGAGCAGTGTAGGAGCAGGGAAGGCCAGGACTCGTCCCATCACATCCAAGTACTTAATCACTAAACGACCTTCAGAAATCCTATATAGTCCAGACTTGTTATCCTCCTGCCTCAGCCTTCAGAGTGCCAGGATTACAGGCAGGTTACCATCATCCTCTGATTCTATGGATGCTTAAAAGACTGTAGACCCTAGTTTAAGGGCAAGGCAGAATGCTGGAAGGCAAGAGACTGAGGAGACACCTTCCTCTGGCTTCCTTGGAGCACCCAGAACTGTGCCCCACTGGGCCATTCAGTGACAAATAGGAGAAGATGAGTGGGCCCCAGTTCCTGGGGACACTTCAGGGTCCCAGTGGTTCAGCCCTCCCTGGCCCTCTCCTCTCTTACTTCCTCTAAGATACAAAGGCGTGTGACAGAGACGGGGGTCCGTGGACCAAAGGGGTCCTGATGCGATTAAAGAGAAAGGAGAAACACTAAGATGCTTGTAGGAGGTTGGGGCTGGTTTCAGTCCAGTCCTGGACACAGAGAACTATTCAGAATGGGGCTCATTAGATGGGGTTACAGCTGCTGTTGAGAATGGCCCTTTGTGATTCTAGGGGCATGAGCAAATGTACAGGAGACCACCTGTAAGAGGCACAAGAGCTGAGCCACAGAGACAGATGTCACCAGGAGAGGGGACACATGGGAACAACTTGTGTGGGTCCTGAGGGCCCCAGGTGCAGGCAGCAAGAGCTTTGCAAAGGGGTTTGAGAAGGTCCTGAAAAGACTGGAGGGTGTCGTGGGGTACATATCTCTAGAAGTGTGACTACTGTCAATCAGTCTTCCTGCTTTGGATGCTTGATCCTAGTGTGTATATCCAGTAGGGCCGTGTAAAAAGGGGGATGGTTTTGTATGTTTGCTTGGATTTTGCTGCCTGGCTACCTCTGCTACTTCTCTGCTTGGGGACAGCTTTCCCTCTTGTGTCAGGTCTGACCACTGGAGACACGTCTTTGGGGAAGAGGACCAGTGACCCCAGGGCTCTCTTCACCATTCACTCTGAACCACCCATCCTCAGCATGCCTCAGGCAGGATATTGTGGTGGGGGAGAGGTGCAGCCCAACACCGACCAGAAAAGCTTCCATCTCAGGCAAGGAATGAAGGAAGGCTTGGGAGATGGGGTGCTGAGTGTGTTCAATAAGGGAAGGGCAGAGGGTCACAGGGTCACAGGGTCCTCAGTGGGGAAACCACTCAGGATTCAGCACCAGGCGAGAGCAGAGACCATGGAACCTCTCTAAGTGCATTCTCTCTTTCCCTCTGGAACAAGAAACATAGCCGGTGAGAGGTGGGGAGACCATTGTAAACAGTTACACGAACACCCAGGTAACCCATCATGCATACCCAGGATCGTATCCATCACTGAGGGAGAACTTAACCCCAGCATTGCTAGTGCCACAGAGAGAACACACCAGAACTCTCTTGCCACAGCCCCAGTTCTCAGGACTCAAACTTTGGGGGAGCCATGAATGGTGGTGAACTGTAAAGGGCTCCCAGGTGTCACATCAGCTGAGAAGCCATGGTGTTCTCCAGTTGCCCAGGGTAGCGTGGGCATGAGGTGAGTTAGAACAGTGTTCTTACAAAACAGGAGGAGGGTAAAGGCCAGGGACTGGTCACCACAGAGGCCCTGTGCTAGAAAGACACGCAGGACTGCCTACTGTCCTTTGGAATTGTGTGCTCAGTGGCTACCAGGCACTTCCAGCTTAGAATGGGGCCTCTAAAAACAGATGTTTGCAAGCTTAGCCCACCCTCTCCCTACCCTGACCTTGGCCTGGGAGCCTTGACCACGGAGCAGGTGTGCTGTTTCTGGTTCCATCCCGGTCCTATGTTCCGGGATAGCACACTTGGGACACTCCACAGCTGGCTCATCCAGGCAGAAGGAAAGCAGGTGGCCCTGTCCAGGTGTAGACACATGCACGCACACTGGTCCAGCGTGTGAGTTCGAGTCTGCCCACAGGGCGTGTGTCTTGGTCTCTACAGCCCGGAGGTGTTGTACTCAGTCTGCAGCTCCTTCACACCATGCACGGGACCCTCTCTGGCCCAGTTTGATCCTAGTTCAGCGGTCCCTGACCCTGCCTGAGTAACGGGGTACAAGTCGAATGTGTGGACAGCCTCTTCGATGTCGTCACGCAAGTCTCTCAGGCCGAGCCGTGTCAGGACTCCCTGATGGTGAGCCTGGGCCTCCTGAGCTGGCAGAGGGCAGAGCAGGGGGACAGAGGCGGTTTGGGGGTGAGGCAGCTGATGCTGGCCAATGTCCATGGTCACAGCCTGGAAGGGAGAGGAAAGAAAAGGTGGATTAGAAAGACATAGGTCCCATTAGGACATCTTTTACGTGCTAACATCTTCTCAGAGGGTGGCTTCCAGTGGGCTCCTGCTCTTTCCAAGCAGAAGGGACTCCCACTGACAAACGTCTATTGTACACTAGAGTCAACACCGAGTGTGTGAGTGTGTGGGCTGTCCCTGATCTCATGTAAGCCCGGGAAAAGAGGTTTAGTTGTGGCATTTTGTATCCTTTTTCCAAATAAAAATTGGGGCTCAGGGAAGTTATGGGGTTTAGCTGTGGTGCCCAGCTAAGAAGTATCAGGGTCAAAATGTGGACCCAGAACTTCCTTACCACAGCGGGTAGTCTACTGTTTAGGTTGGAAAAACTTGACACATTGCTAAATATGGAGACCTGGGGTGTCAGACCAGACCTGTGCTGCAGATTTGACCTTGGCAACAACAGCAGACCCTCGTGATCCTGCATGTGCCTCTTAGAATGGGCTCTGACTCCTCATGGGAGCTCAGCACACAGAAGGAATAATGGAAGGCTGAATGGAAAATTCCACAGGATTTCTAGCCTTGCAGGACACAGGACCACAACTTATTCCTTTGTTTCTTTAGTCTCTTCAGTTTATGTCCAGAGAAGAACCTAGAAAACAAGGCTTTCTGCCTCTTCAGTGCTCAGTTGAATGCTGTTGCTGATGGGCTTGGTGCTAGCCCAAAGGACCTTCGAGTTTTAGAGCACCAGATACTCTGAGGTCTTGCCTGAACTCCCAAGCCAGTTCTCTCCCTGTTCTGGACTCTCTTAGCAGGCAGAGTGGAGCCCGTTTGAGCTGCCTCCTGCTTGTTTCTTGCACAACTGGTTCTAAGTGCCACCACAATGCCAGTCCGAGGCTCTTACTTCCTCCTGGCACACGGTGGTTGCCAGGGCAGAATGAACGTTGGTTATCTGAGGCTCAGTGAGCTCAGTGCCAAGCACATGACCTTGCTGGGCCCTCACAGTATCCCCGCTATGGGTTCTGCTGCCCTCAATGTTCAGAGCATGAAATTATAGCCAATGGATATGCCCAAGCCACAAGGATATTAACAGCAGAGAGGAAATTTCAACCTGTGTCCCTCTGACAGCAGACCCTGTGTTCTTTCTAATTTCCCAGGGAAAAGGTGAGCTTCTGGGATGAGAACCAATTTGAAGATCAGAGGCTAGGGATATCTCCTCACTCAGCAGCTAGGATCTTGAAGGTCTTCATGGGGTCCCATTGTGTAAGCAGTAGCTACAGATCTGTGTGTAGGCATGCCTGGTGAACAGCCAGGGCAGTGTTAAGTGTAGGTATACACATGTCTCCCATGCCTTACAGTGTCACTAAGTAACTGCCTGTGTTTGTTCCTGAATTTGCCTTCAGGAGCAGGCTTTAGGGTGTACTTCCATGGGATGTTCCTGTGTATGGAGGTGCATGTGCAAATGAGTCCCCCCTGCTCCCGCTTTCTGTGTGTGTTTGGTTTCTGTGTTCATATGTGTGTGTGTACCTGAGTCTATGTGAGCTTACCTGGGAGTACCTAGGCAGACAACAGGAAATGAGACCCCTAAGCAGCCTCCCTCTCATCTTTGAGAGAGATCTGTCATGGAGGCAGGCCTGGGGAGGGGACCCCAGGGTAAAATGCATGCTCCTGGTCTTGGAGGAGGCAATGGACCTATAGCTAAGGAAGGGCAAGGAGGGGCATGGAACTTCCCAAAAAGGAAGCAGATGCAGAGGATGATGAAAAGCTGGGAGCCCTTCCTATCTCTAGACTTGTGCAAAGGAGAATGCTGGGAGCTGTGATCGGCCATGATGGGGGCAGGTGGGAGGGGCCTTGCCTGTCAGCTTCATGGAGGAGACCCCAGTCACATGACAGATGGAACTTTGTCTTTCCAAGGGCTGTTCAGACTGAGACAATATCTGCCACCAGGAAGAGCTAAGACAGAAGTCACTGTGCCAGCCACAGGCAGACACTGTGGGGCCCCAGTGTCACAATGGGCTCCCTTGGACAGACAGACACTGGTAGACAAGTATGGTGGCTGGGGGCTGGGTACACAGAGTGGGGCCAGCTCAGGGAAGGGTTGGGGGAGGGGATCAAAAAGGAGACAAGGATCGATGGGTAATGCATCGGGGGAGGTGCTGAGGGCAACACATACTCTGCAGACTTCCAGAAATGTCCGGGGTGCGACAAGCGGCGGTTTCGCTTTGGCAGTTTCTCTAGCATGTCCATGAGCTTGGTGAAGGTGGGTCGCTCTTCCTGCTCAAAGGCCCAGCAGAAGAGCAATATGTCCTAGAAGAAACCAGAGAGCCATGACTGGATCTAAGTGGTGACTCTCCTGAGTCTTCGTCTAAGTCTCAACACCTGGGCATTGCTCTGGGTCAGCCATTTGTCCGTCTACCTGGTCCACTTCACCTTTCCCCATTAACCACCCTCCCACCCACTGACCAATCTACCCATTCATAAACATAGCTATCCCACCCACCCATCTATCCATTCACTCAACCACCAGCCACCACCCATCTGCTCACTCATAATATACACAGCCATCATACCCATCCATCCATCCATCCATCCATCCATCCATCCATCCATCCATCCACTAACCACCACCTACCCATTCATTTACATGTCCATCCACCCACATATCCACCCATCCATCTACCTACCCATTCACACACCCATCCATCCATCCATCCATCCATCCATCCTCCATCAATCTACCCATTCATCCATTCACTAACCACCATCCACCTATCCATTCATATACACAGCCACCCCTACATACATCTACTCACCCATCTATCCACACATCCATCCATCCATCTCCCATCAATCCATCCCTTCATCCATTCACTAACCACTATCCACCTATTCATTCATACACACAGCCACCCCTACCATCCATCTACCCATCCATCCATGCATCCACTCACTAGCCACCATCTACCTATCCATTCATGTAGAAAGCTATCCCACCCAACCACCCATCAGTCTGTCCATCATCTAGCCATCCATCTATCAACTCATCCATTCATCCTTCTAGCATTCATTATCTATGCATCCATCCATTCAAAAGCATACAGCTATCCATCATCTCATTCATTCATCCTTCTAGCATCCATCTGTTCATCCATTACCCACTCACACTACCATCCATTCATAAACATATATCCATCCATCAACTCATTCATTCATCCTTTTTCTAGCATCCATTATCTATTCATCCATCACCCACCCATACCATCATCCATTCACAACATACACTCATCCATCCATATGAATTCATCTATACTCGTTCATCATCTATCCCTCCATTCATTCACATATAAGTTATCTACTCTCTCATCTCTCTGTCCACTTTCCACTCACTTATTCATCCACACAACATCCCACCCACCCACTCATCCATCTATCTGTCCACAAAGCATGAATCTGCATAATCATTCCTTTATGATAAAGATGAGACCATGGCTCACTGGTCTTTTCCCTTATTTATCTTCATCTATCATCTATCTATCCACCCATTCACCATATCCCCTGGCTCTCTCTCTTTCCCGCCTTCTCATTTACTTCATGAGTCCCTTCAGTAAGCCAGGGAGGCTCCATGCTAGAAGGCCCGAGACATGTCAAGACCTATTGTAGCTGCAGGGAGTTTCTTGGCATTTTTCTTGAAAGCAAAGGATAGAAGGAATCCTGAGTCGCTAGCTACATCCCACTAGATTAGTGGGTGTCCTTCAGAGATATAGAGGAGAAAAGCTAATTTCCACCATCTTGCTCAGCAAGAGAAACCTGGAGGTAGGTGGCCCTGATGAACACCAGGGGTAATTACTGCTTCCCTGATTTATTGGTCAGGGTCCTCCCTATTGTGTCGAAGAGGAAGATTACTTGCTTACAACTAGGCACTTTGGTTTCTGTCTAGCATTCTTTGAGTTAGATAATGGTTTCATACTGTTATTAGATGCAAGGAAAATTGAGTGCTAATATTGTTTGTGATATTTTAACGAATATTGTTTTAAAAAGTAACAGACCAGGTGGTATTTGTTGGTTTTATCTGAAGCAGCAATCCATCGCTAAGAGGGTGAGCAAGTGTTATTGCACCCCTAGTGGCAGGCACCTGGAATTGCAGGCATAGTGCTGAGAAGTTGCCCTTTAAGCTCCAAACTCAGGACTAAGAGATCCCAGGACTGTGTCGGCTTCTCTCCTTGTCCCCAGACCCTTCCTCTCATTCGACTTACCGAGATTTCTTTTCCCATGCCAATCTGGCTGAGGTTGGGTTTCATTCCCGTGCCCATCTGCCAAATTATTGCCTCTGCTGGTTGGGTCTTGAATGGCCACTCCCTGGCGTGGAGCTCATACCAGATGGTGCTGTCAGACAGTAGATAAGGTTAATGAGGCATTGCTGTGGTGTGCCATTTGTGACTCTAGAGCCCCTTTCTTCTCCCACTGCACCAACAGGGGCAGCATCCTTGCTGGCCATTTCCCTCTGCAGTTTCTTCTCAAGGGGTTGGCAATTTGTTTAAAACCCTCTTGAAGTTAGACATTAGGCTTGTCATTTTAGAATGCCTATTTTGATGCCAGAATGGATACAAATTATACCTGGATAATTTAACATAGTGCAGTGGCCACTCACAATTTAAATTCTATACTTAAAAAAAACTATCTTTGAATACTTTATTCATGAGGTTGTTTTCAACCATCTTATATGTAACACTGAAAAAACTGGAAACAGTGTAACATATCAGAAGTAGTCAGTAGATATATGTATGATGGTAAGTAACTCTTTTAAACAGCATCATATTGCCTGGAGAATATTTACATGCAAGACATTTCACTGGCATGAAAATTTCTCAATAGATCACTCTAAGTGTAAGAAATGGGATGAAGAATATATAGGGAGTCTTTTAAATCACTATCTTTATACCTGTGCACTGTAAAGATGAATTGTAGTGTGGGATGGCAGAAAGAGACATAAAACAACTGGTTGTGATTCAGACTGGCCTAAGTCTATGCAAGTGGGATGATGCTGTGTTAACCTTGTCCCCCTCTCTGTGCCCATGAAAGGGTGTCTCTGTGGAACACAGTGCTAAAATTGCTCTGCAGCATCTTTACTATGTGGCATGTCCCATAAGTCACAGCAATGCAATAAGGGAGAAAGGATGCTGACAGAGAGCTTGACTGTGGTCGGGATGATATGTAAATGAGGTGCCATCAGTGGTGAACATGGTGGTGGACGAGCTCAGAGAAGCTGCCATGTCACCAGCATGTCACTGTGGCCAACAATTTCCATTCCCTGAGAAGCAAGCAGACCTCTCACCTCAGGAAACATCTCAATAATCCCAGGAAATGATGTTTCTTCCCCTAACCCCTACTCCCCAAGGAGACTCCTGGCCTTTCTTTAAGGAACACAAAGCACTTTGGCATTCTCTTGACTGATCAAGGACTGTGTTAACTTAAGTCTTCATGAGCAACTTTATTCTATTTCAACTTTTGTTTTATTTTTAATTAAGCGGGTGTAGGGTTATAGGCACATGACTGTGAGTGCCTGTGGAGGCCAGAAGAGGGCATCAGAGATGCTGGAATTACAGTTGTGAGCTGCCGGGGTGCTAGGAACCAAACTTTAGATTTCTGTGAGGGCAAAAATGCTCGTAACCATGTAGCCCCAGATGGCCTAAAACTTGCTGAATCATCTCCCTAGTCCCTACGTGTACTGCCCAAACATGGTTGAACAAGGACAACAGCAACAGGCTATGTTAAAATTGGGAAATCCCAGAGAAGGTCTCAACCCTATACAGAGCAGTACAGCTACTAAGGATGCTGAGGGAGGGAGACACAGTCTTCCCCAGGGAAGAGCACACCAAGTGGTCATCCAATACCAAATGGTCAGTCCTGAAAACATACATACAAGCAACATTACACAGACCGAGTGGGTTGTATTTAAGAATAGGCATGTACATACATGTGCATGCCACAATACATGTATGCAATGACAATTAATGGGAAAAGAGACCATGACTTTGAAAAAGAACAAAGTGGGAGGAATGAAGGTCAAAGGAAAAATTACATAATTATACTATCCCAAAAATTAAAATAATGTTAAAAATAAATAAATAAATGAAAAAAATACCTTCTGGATTTTATTTTCTCTGGTGCTGGGGATGGAACCCGGTGCCTCCTATGTGATGTGTACCCCCTTCAATCAGTGTGGGAGGATGAAGGTCAGCTTGACACAGTCTTTGGAGGAAGGCGAGGCTGGCCTGGTTTTGAGTTGCTGGGACAGAATCCAGGGCCTTGCATAGCCTAAGCAAGCACTTCCCAATGAGCCTCATGCCTAACGCTCAGTGCATCTTTTTACTCTGATGCTTTGATTGGCTGATGACTTGCTGGCCCTGGTGGACCATCCCTTGCTCAGGTTAGCTGACTCCTGTACACAGGAAGGGACTGACCAGGGAGCAAGCCTTTTACAATAAACCAGATGTCTCAGACATCTCGTTGACCAGTTGTTGACACTCAAGGTCCATGTCCCAGTCCCACATTCAGAGCCCAAGAAATGACTTTTGCTCACTGATGGTCTTTTATCTTTTTCTTTCTTGTGCATATGTGCTGATGTGGGTATGTATGTACGTGTGCCTGTTCTTATGTACTTGTGTGCACAAGCATGTGGATGCCAGAGGTCTCCCTCGGTGTCAGTCCTTAAGATGTTCATCTTGTTTAATTGAGACGTGACCCTGGCTGGACTCAAACTTACTATGCAGACTAGACTGACTTTGAACTTACAGAAATCTGCCTACTTCTATCTCCAGAGTACTGGAATTAAAGGTATGTGCTGCCACATGCTGCTTCTACTTTGTTCTTTAGACAGAGTCTCTCACTGGCCTAGAACTCATCAGCTCATCTAGCCTGGCCAGGAAGCTCTAGGCCTTCCTGGTGCTGGTATCATTCCCAGCATGCACTACCATTCTCTGCTTTTTAGGTGAGTTCAGGGAACTGAACTTAGTTAGGTTCTCACACATGCAGGACTCAGCCATCTCTCCAGCTCCTACACAGGTTTTTTTTTATTAAGCTTAATCTGCAGCAGACAGAGCGGAACCTTGAGTGGGACTCACTCCCAGGTCTGTGGGCTGCTCGGTTCAAAGCCCCAGCCAGAGAGTGAGGGTGTTCCTGGCCTGACTCCCAGTCCTGTCACCAGCTGCCACATAGTAGGTCACAGTCATCTGACCTTGCTTTTCACACCCATCAATCCAGGGCAGAGTGGGCCCAACTTGGGAAGATGGTTGTGGAGACCTCGGGCTACCATACACGTGGAAAGCTGAACGCGGTGCTCAGTACACGTCTACCAGTTTCTCTGTGCTCTAAATCATTCCTGAACATGAGGTTCCCTGGCAACAGGATGCTCCTAATTGGCTGGAGTCCGAGAGCAAGGGGTCCTTTGCAATCCAACAGTGTCACCAATAAAAGGCTCATTAAAACTTCCTTCCTAACCCAACTTTTAAGAGGAAAATTCGCTTTAAAGAAAAAAAAAGAAAACAGTTATAGCTGAAAACTCCAGTGGGAAACCAATTACTGACTCTAGTACATTTTGTTAATTACATTTTTTTTTCTTTCACTAAATTCACAGTAAAAATATACCAACTTAATTACAGCAATTTGGTTCCAGATAATGATATCTAACTAGATAAAGATCTGGGCATTAACTAGTTAGAGCAAGTGATGGCTTCACAAGGGGCTCAAAGGAGGCGCTCTGGGGGTTGAGATCTTCTTAATATGCACAGTTGGGGGCTGAGGGTGAGGGCGCGGGGGGGCGCTTTTCTACGGGAGACTGACTGCTTCTCTAATGTACTTTAGAGATGATGACAGGTCTAATTGCACAAACCTACAAGTTTGCAGCTTCC
This sequence comes from Montemys delectorum, assembly GCA_019843815.1. Lineage (NCBI taxonomy): Eukaryota > Metazoa > Chordata > Mammalia > Rodentia > Muridae > Montemys > Montemys delectorum. The sequence goes on from JADRCD010236889.1 coordinate 24,594, forward strand.
TCGCCCCCCCCCCCCGTCAGTGTTTCCAGCACTGTCTCCCAACTCTCCAAATCCATCCATGAATAAGGGCTATTTTAGGGGTGGGCACAGTGTGGTTATTTAAGGGATGTGGTACAGCTAATTCCTGGTTACTTCTCATCTGGTGGTGGTGGTGTGTATATGTTTGTCTCTGTGTGTATGTGTGTGTGTGTTATGTACTTATGTGTGTATGTAAATATAGTTGTGATTATAAACACACATGTGCAAGTTTGTACAAGTATATGGAGGTCAGGTGTCACGTTGGATATCTCGCCTCAATTTCTCTCCACCATATTGTTTGAGGCAGGATATCTCACTAGGCTTAGAGTCACCAAATTAGCTAGGATGGCTAGCCACTGAGCTCCAGGGACCTAATCTGTGTCTGCCTCCCCAGCACCCAGCCACCCAGTTGTTTAATAGAGTCACTAAAGTTAGAAACTCAGATCCTCATGATTGTGTGACAATCAGTGACTGAACCACATCCCTAGAGAGGTCAAAGCCACTCGGAAGTATAGCGTTTGCCTAGCATGTGCAAGGCCCCGGCTCCCATCCCCAGCACCTCGAAAAGGAGAAAACAAACAAGTTCCAAAACGCCTTCCTAACTGAAAATGGCAGTGAAGACATTTCCTGTCTTTGAAGGCCATCCGCACTTAGTGGCTTGCCTACAAGGAGCCACTAGAAGGAGAGAGCACCTTTCAATTAACTATAGTTGCTCTCCTATTCAGGAAACTTGAGAATGCTTCTGAACTCAGAGAAAGGTGCAAGGTGACAGACCCGTGAATTTCCCTGCTCTCCATCATTATGCAAAGTACTCACATGTCAGAGTATCCTGTTGCCTGTAAAAACATCATTCAAAAAAGGAAACTTAAATGTGGTAGGGGTGATGCTGTGTAATTCCTCAGGCTTAAGCTCATACTTGCAACAAGGCCCTTTGTTGGCATGTTGGGCACATGCTTGGGCAGCCTCCTCTTAGCAGATTGGAGTGCTTACCACAGTTGAGTGTGCATGAGCAGCCATCTTGGAATTGGCTCATTGGCAAATTGATGCACAAACATTGCAACAATGTAACAATGAATTGGTACACAATGAACAAATAGATGGATGGATGAATGAATAAATGAACTAATAAGTGAATGAATAGGGTGATTTATCATGGCCTGAAAATCCCTTAGAAACTAGACAGACAAATGTGCTACAGTCATGCTTTCTGCTCTGAAGCTCACTCAGAAATCCTGTCACCTTGTCCTTGCTAACATGTGCCCTGACTCTTCCAAGGGTGTCACTAAGCAGTGGCGCCACCCACACTGTGGAGGTCAAAGGCCCACTTACCCAAGTGCAAAGACATCTGAATGCTTGGAGAATGGGAGCTTGTCCTCTTCTGTGTCAGGGGACAGCTGGCGAATGATCTCTGGGGCTAGGTGGCACAGCCAGCCATTCTGGATCCGCAGCTTGTCGTCCCGCCTGGAGAGGCAAAGCCAAGATGGTTTTGTAGCACTGATCCTAAGTCCCAGAAACACCTCGCTCGGTCAGTTTTCTACCTTCCTCCAAGGGCATTTTCTGACCCTCCAGTGAGCCTGAGACCCAGGGTGAAGATACATAGAGGCCAGTCCAAGCCACCCCCAGGTCCACAGCCCCTGGGCCTTCCTGCTCATCTTCGCTCAACAGCCCCTGGGCCTTCCTGCTCATCTTCGCTCAACATTGTCCATTCTTATCCCCACATGTTGCACTCAGAAGTCTAAGGTTACCTCTGGAACGGTGTTTCTCAACCTTCCTAATGCTGTGACCCTTTCAACAGTTTCTCATGTTGTGGTGACCCCCAACCATAACATTATTTTTTTTTGAGACTTTATAACTATAATGTTGCTACTGTTACAAATTGTAAAGTAAATCTCTGTATTTTCCGGTAGTCTTAGGTGATCCCTGTGAAAGGAGTTGTACAACCCTCAAAGGAGGACACACCCCACAAGCTGAGAACTGCTCTAGAGGAGCTATGCAAAAACCTCACAGATTAAAACCTCAAGTCTCCTAAATAGCACATTCTAGCAGATTCCTGGCACCTGACCTGCAATTGTGAACAAAACCAACAAGGTATGAGTCTTTGCAAGTGGTTAGGAAAAGAGTCAATGAATGAATTAAACAGGAAAAAAAAGGCCACATGGTGGTGAACATTTCGCAAAGAATCACAAGAGAACGTGTGTGCCAACCTGGGATGAATCCTAGCTAAGTACTATGGGGTGAACAAAAACCAGTATGTTAGCCAGAGGGGAAAGCGAAGTACTCAGAGGAGAGTTCTGGAAACCAATGGATGCCAGTGCACAGGGAGGCAACATGCAATCCATGTTTGAACTATCTTTAGGCGGCAGTCTCCTCCCCTCATCCCCCCATTATAAACAACGGTGCATGAACATCTGTGGGTCAGTGCTGTGACTGTCCCTCTGTACGTCTGTCCCTGTCCCTGGGATAAGTACCTAGAAGAGGAGGCAGGCCAGGTTGCTCCAATGCCTTGCATATCTTTAGCAGATCTGAGCTTTCCATTGGGGATAAATGACTGAGTGGGCCTTGCATAAAGTCTTCAATGACCAAAGATGACTAGAGAAGGGGCTGTTGGCCAAGGGACATGAGCAAGAGATGGGGTGGATCTGGACAGAGACTGAGAGCAGGAAGGCCCACAGTTTCCATGGCAGTTTCTCTGGGGCCCAGGGGATGGGTGCATTCTTCTATTCTCACAGGTGGACTTCCAAGCATCCTATACAAGGTAGGATGTGCTAGTCCTTCCAGGGCACTCAGTCAAAGCGACAATCACGATCTCCCCCATGTCTGGACCTCTTCAAGAGTGGTGTTTTTCTGCCTACTCTCTCAAATGTGGCAGCCACCAATCTCTCTCTCTCTCTCTCTCTCTCTCTCTCTCTCTCTCTCTCTCTCT